>CAVNYN010287042.1:2187-13553 GCA_963692815.1 Nyctanthes arbor-tristis
AGGGAGTGTAAGTGTAATATTATACGAAATGATGTACGCAAATCAACATGAGAATCCCACATTTACCTCAAAGCTTTGTGAAATTTTGTTTACGATTCTTTTATTCTTTTGTGCTAGATAAAGAAGTAGAGCACAAAAAGTTAAAACTAAAAAAATGGTAATGAACCATAATATATATACACCAAAATATACATATTTACATAGAATTGAATTAAATATCACTTATTATTACAAATTATTTCATCATAATTGTATAGGCCCACTAAGTCCTTAAGGGGTTAAGAAATGAAAATGTTAAAGATAAGTATGATTTAATTATTAATATTTATAGTTTTTATTTATTTATTAATTTAATATTGTGATCTTGAACTTTAATTGTCTAAGGTAATCTTTGGATATTTTCTTTTTCCTTTTCCTTTTCCTTTTCCTTTTCCTTTTTATTCATATTATTTAACATATAGATTTTTCTTTTCTATTTTTCCCTTGACACCATATCTTAATTGTATATGGTAGATTTTTTGTTTTATTTATTATTTTTTTAGAAACAGTATTTCAAATTTGTAAATGATTTTTAAGAAGCATTTCAATATATGTTCCTATCATCTATAACTTTATTAGATTAGATCTGTTATGTGGGGTTGTTTAGTTTCCAAGGAGGCTTCCAGGATTCTTTAAGTTCTGCATAGTTATTGCTTTAATAAATTTTTCGTTTTAATAATTGAACAAGTTTATATTAATCGCTTTTATTTGTTACTAAGTTTATATTAGATGTTAAGAAATGGAAAGCCAATTGACTTTTGGAATTCTTATATTTTATTTCTTATTACTATAATAATAATATGTAATAAGTTAAATGTATAATCTATGTATATAAAAGCAGAGTTTGTTTGGCTCAATTTGATTGTTGGGCATAATTAAAAATAATTTTCCTGCTCATTGTCTGGTTTCTTTAAAAAACCAACTTGCTGACACCATTATTCTATTATTATACTTTTCCTTATTATTATACTTTTTCTTTTAATTATTTAATTTAATATTTTTATTTTGGGACTCTATCTACATATTAATTTAATATTTTTATTTTAGAACTTTATCATATATTACATTTTGATTAGATATCTCATATTTGCCTAATGTATTTCAATTTTACTTTGTCTGATTGTATAATTTCATGATTTTATGTCTCTTACTATATTGTATTTTACTTTCTCAGCATAATATATCCATAAAATGCACGGATGTGAAGTATAGTAGTCTGTAAATACATTGGTGTGAAACTAATATAGATTATGCTATCGAATTTTATTGTCTTTAAAGGAAATAAAATATAAGAATTAATAAAAAAAATTATTGATTCAATTATTATACTTTTTCTTGTTGTTATATTTTTTCTTTTAATAATTTAATTTCATATGTTTATTTTGGGATTTTATCTACATATTATATTTTGGTTAGATATATCTCACATTTACCTAATGGGTTTGAATTACATGAAAATAGGTAATATATCAATCTTGATTTCAATATTACTTTTCCTTATTATTATATTTTTTCTTTTAATAATTTAATTAATATTTTTATTTTGGGATCCTATTTATATATTATATTTTGGTTAGTTATATCTCATATTTGCCTAATATATTTCAATTTTATTTTGTTCGATTGTATAATTTCAACATTTTATGTTCTCGTACTCCATTATATTCTATTTTGTCAGCATAATATGTCCGTGAAATGCACGAGTGTGAAACCTAATATGTCCGTGAAACGTACGAGTGTAAAACTGATTTAGATTATGCTATCTGATTTTTTTGGTCTTTAAAGGAAATAAAAAATAAGAATTAGTAAAAAATTTATTAGTTCAATTATTATACTTTTCCTTTTAATCATTTAATTTAATATTTTTATTTTGAGAATTTGTCTACAAATTATATTTTGGTTAGGTATATCTTTTATTTGCATAATGGATTTGAATTACATAAAAATAGATAATATATCAATCTAGATTTCAATATTGTTATTAATTTTTCATTTCTATTATATTTTTCTTTTTAATCCTTTAATTTAATATTTTTATTTTGGGTTTCTATATACGTATTACATTTTGGTTAAATATGTCTCATATTTGCCTAATGGATTTCAATTTTGCTTTGCTATATTATATAATTTTATAATTTTCTGTTTTCCTACTCTATTATATTTTACTTTGTCACTATAATATGTCCGCGAAATGTACAGGTGTGAAGCATAGTATGTCCGTAAATGTACGGGTGTGAAATTAATAAAAAATTATGCTATCGGGTTTTATTATCTTTAAATGAAATAAAAAATAAGAATTAATAAAAAAATTATTGATTAAACGAGATGGTGATTAGGGGTTAACAAATAAACCGCCAAACCGAAAAACCGAACCAATCCGCTAAGGTGGTTTGGATTGGTTTAGTTTGAAAATTGAAATGGTTTAGTTTGGTTTTAAAAGTTTACAAACCGTTCTAAATGGTTTGGTTTTTATTTCAACGTTTGAAAAACCGTTTAAATCAAATCAAACCGCTTTTTATATATTTCTAATTAAATGAGTGATTTTAACGTTTCAAAGGACAAATTTTTGGAATGATTTTAATATTTCTATGGAAAATTTTAGAGAGAAATTATAGCAAGTTACGTTAATTGAACATATTTTTTGGAAGATTTTAGATCAAATATCACTTCAATAAGCAAATTTTAGCTATTTCTCATCTTAAGAACATATGTTACACGGTATTTTTCACATTTTGTAGTTGTGTGCTAGCCTTTTAATAAAATTTAGTATTCTTTTTAGCTTGAAATTGTTACTAGTATTCAAAACACATACTAGTGTAATAAAAAATTTATATCTATAAATTTATGAAATTCAAATCTATTCTCATTGTGTCAATAGATACACGACACATGCTTACTGTTTTAGGTGCTCTTGTTAAGAAAGATTTGAATGAGAAAAATTAGCTTAATCAAAACATGATTTTTCCTTCTTTTGTTTAAAAAAAAAAAAAAAACAAACCGTGGTTTAAAACCTAACGAAGCCGAAAAAATAGGTTTAGTTTGATTTGGTTTAAAAAATGAAATGGTTTAGTTTGGTTTACAATTTTTGCAAACCATATCTGATGGTTTTGTTTGAAATTAAATCAAAACCCACCCAAACCGATCCGTGTCACCCATAATGGCGATGGACTAATAACAAGAATTTAAAATTATGTCATCAAAATAAAGAATTGATTGCATGCGACCTGCAAACATAGTATGCACATTAATTCCATGCATGTTATGTTTTTTTAGTTTCTTTATGACATTAAACCTAGTAAACACAAATCTATTATATTTTTTGTATGAAATTCCTTTAAAGCTCTGCATGTGCAACGTATGGGTAGAAATCTAATAATTGTATATATTTATGTGTTTAGTTATTTAGATAAAACTAGAAAAGCAATCAAAAATTTCCCAAGTATCCATAAAAAATAGAGGGGCAAATAAGGCAATCAAAAGTTTCCCAAGTATCCAGCCTCTTAATAAATTGTAGATAAGTAACCTTCATTTCCATAACTAGTTAAACACCCGTGCACTTACTAAAATATATTATTAGATAATTAGACATAAATTGTCACGCCCATCATATTTACTACGTTATTATTATTATTGTTTATATTTGAGAGCGGAAACTTTTAAGTTTAATTTCATTTTTATGTAATTTAAGGGGACAAGAGTTACAAAATGAACACTTTGTACTTCATTTAGATTTAGAAAAGATCAAATAACACAAGAAATTATGATAATGAGTATTTCATTTATTATCAAGCCAAGTTGAACTATAGGAAAGCCAAGTTTTTACTTAGGCATACTTATTTATACAATTAGACTCATGTATTGTTTTAGACATATTTAAAACCAAAATATATCCTTATAGCTCCACAATATAGATTCCTTTCTACATACAAAATTCACTTCTATCCGCGAGCATGCTCTAGTCCTTGGCTTGCTTGACTAATATCTTACTTCCACTATCTACAAAATAGTAGAAAATTGGGAAGTGAGTATAACGTACTCAGTGAGTAACAAAATTCCTTGATTCACCTTTCCTTTAAGAAACCTCTTTTCAATTACAACTTAAGAAAACCATGTAACGTACAAAGCCTTTAGATGTACAAAAGGGCCTTATCACTACTTAAACTACTACCTGTGATGCGCACATGATTGGCTAAGACCACACAGCAAGGCCACAAAGATTCAAATTAGCCAAAAGACCACACAGCAAGGCCACAAAGATTCAAATTAGCCAAAAGACCACACAACAAGGCCGCAAAGATTACCACAAAATGACCAAGACCACATAGCAAGGTCATACAAAGCAAAGCAATTCAAAACAGGTAGAGTATTAACTAATGATTCCAATGCAACAAACCAATTTCTTTGCATAATGAATATGCATCAAAATCCCAATTCCTTTGTATAATGCCAATGTATCTAAAAATCCATGCCTTTAATATGAAAAAGGTATGAACAAAATAAACGGAATCCAAGCATACGTTACTCACCTTTTACCACAAAGGTTCTTTGAACAATGGAAAATGCCTTCAAATCTTTGATATTTCTTGGGCAAAATAGTTTTTCAAGCAAGGGTTCTATATATATATATATATATATATGAAAAGAGCTTTGTTTTTAAGGCAATGAGAGTGTTTTGGAGAGTTTTAATTGGTGTTTTATAGTCTTCGCAAACTTTGGACGAATTTTTTGATAGAGTGTGGTGTGTTTTTGTGAGTTTCCTTAGCTTTAGGACCTTTTTATACTTGTTTAAATTTAATTCTTTTGAAGTAACCTTAGAATTCCACAAATCATAAAAATGCCAAATGTCTTGATAAGTTGGCAAACTTAGCACATTCCAAATTCTAAAAATGACAAGTGTCCATGCATTTGGCAATATTAGCAAATTTCTTAATTATAAAATGACAAGTGTTCTAAAAATAGCGTTTCATTATTTACCAAACTAGCACATGCCTTAAGAGTTGGCAGTTTACTAATTACAAAAATAACAAATGTCCTTTAATTTAAAAATTTAGCATTTGTATTTAAGGGATGATTTGGCCCATCCTTGTCATTTATTCCTATCATTATAAAAATTTATTGTCAAATTTTTACGGAATGTTACAATCTACCCCCTTAAAAGAATTTCGTCCTCGAAATTTGCTAAATGTTGTGGTGGTGACAGCTATTATGTTTATAAGCATGCTAAGTGATTTTTATAAATTTTCAAGAGCACAATATATGGCCGGCAGTTATTGTTGCTATATAGGTACTAGTAGGGAAGTAAGGATTATACCTGTAGTACCTCAGGTTATGGTAATACTCCTCCAGCAGGACTGTTTTGGTTGGTTTTATTAAGACAATCTCTGACCATATGCCCTTCTTGTCTACACCCGTAGCATACTTTCGGTCGTTTCTCACAAGGTCCACTATGCCACTTATTACATATTGGGCATTTGTTTGGTTCTTTTCTGAGTTGAATCTTTTAGCATTTGATTGACTTTTAAAATTTTCTTGGCCTCGGCTATTTCCTTTGTCCCTGTTTTGGTTATGATTAGAGTTAGCTCCAGTGATTTTAGCTTCCACTTGTTCTGCTATCAGTGCTCGATCCACAATAGTTGCAAAAACTTGAGTTTATATTGCCTGAAATTAACACATCTCTGGCTAGTTTGGGTTTTAAACCCTCTATAACTCGGTTGATTTTTAACTCTGGGGTCCGCAACATGTGAGTTACAAATCTAGCCAACTCTTCAAACTTTTGGACTTACCCGATTACCGTCATTTGTTTCTGTCTCATATGGATATATTCATTCAAATTTTGGTTTCTAGCTGTTGAGGAGAAATACTTGGTACGGAATTTATCATAGAATTCCTCCCAAGTTAATTTCTCATCTTCTCCCATACTGATTAAAGTATCCCACCAGCAGTCTGCACTTCCCCTCAACATGAAAGTTGCACAATTCACTTTTTCATAATTGGGGACATGTGCATAAGAAAACATTCTTTTTATGGTTCGAATCTAATTCTCAGCTTCAATTAGATCCTTAGCTTCTTAAAAAATTGGGGGTTTAAGTCAACGGAATTGTTCTGTTGCATCATCTCTATCTTCTTTATTATGCGACGATTTCCCATTTGAATTTTGTTGAAGAAGTAGCTCAATTTGACGGGCTTGTTGATTTGCCAACTGAGTCAATCATTCTATGGTATTGTTGGTATCGTCGTCTTGTGACATGTTTCTGTACCTGTTCATAAGGTTAATTATTATTCAAATTTTGGCATTGTAGACTAGATATATTAAATTCTTAACAAATCATCTCCTTAAATTATATTTAAATTTCACATAGCATGAGATATTTATTTATTCCTTCATTTTCCAAAAATATTATACAAGGTTAAAATTTAGTCCATGTCAAATGCCTAACGAAATCTTCTTAGTTGGAACAAGGATCATTTCGGTGGAAGAAATAGAATTTGGAGGCCTAGAAGATTATAAATAAATCTTTTGAATCAATCTATAATAACCTAAAAAGTTTAAGTACCTTTAGTGCAATTTCCTGGGAAAAATCTACACCATTCCACCGCCTTTAAGGTCGGTGCAGGTGCCCTTGGAGCTGGGGCGGCCGCACCGGCCATTCTGATTTGTGAGCAATTTTTTTTTTAAGTTCCATGCGGCCGCATAACCTTCATGTGCCGCCGCATGCTAGGTTCGTTTTCAAGTAGAATGTGCAGTGCGAGTGCACCATTAAAGCAGTGCACCCGCCCTTGCACTGCTATTTGGGCAGCCCTGTTTCTCTAAATTTTTGCCCCATTTTGCTCCTATTTCTTTTAATGATTTTGATGCCAAAACACACTCTAATAGAAGCTACATACACCTCTTAAGATTACTTTAATACTTGAAATCAAATTGAAAGCTATGATCTTTTCATTCAAATTTTTTTTCCTTGTTTTTATCACCTTTTATGAAGTTTCTCAAGGGTGATTTCCTTGATGCTTTGCTACTATCTTTTGGTGCCTTCTTCTATTACTTGGTAAGGGTCATTTTCTTATCCAAGTTCAAGATTCATACCTTCAAATTGATACTCTAAGTGGGGAACTAACCAAGCCAATATACCAAGGAATTTTATCTTACTTCTTATTCCCATTCTTCATGACTCTTTCCATGTACTAATAAACATAATATCTACTAAAAAGCTAGATAAAGGTGTATAAGTCACTTATAAACTTAGTAAAGGATCACTTACTTGCAAGCCAATCGAAGAATGCCTCGCGTGAAGTTGGATTTGCATGTAGTGGCCCTTGGATCCTTGCTCTGATACCACTCTTGTCACAACCCCTCTTATTTACTACATTATTATTATTTATATTCGAGAGCGGAAACTTTTAAGTTTAATTTCATTTTTATGTAATTTGAGGGGACGAGAATTACAAAACAAACACTTTGTACAACTTCATTTAGAATTAGAAAAGATCAAATAACACAACAAATTATTATAATGAGTATTTCATTTATTATCAAGGCAAGCTGAACTATGGGAAAGCCAAGTTTTTACTTAGGCATACTTATTTATATAAAAGATATTAGACTCATGTATTGTTTTAGATATATTTAAAACCAAAATATATATTTATAGTTCCACAATATAGATTCTTTTCTACATGCAAAATCCACTTCTGTCCGCGAGCACACTCCAGTCCTTGGCTTGTTTGGCTAATATCTTGCTTCCACTATCTACAAAATAGTAGAAGATAGAGGAGTGAGTATAACGTACTCAGTGAGTAACAAAATACCTTGATTCACCTTTCCTTTAAGAAACCTCTTTTCTATTACGAGTTAAGAAAACCATGCAACATCACAAAGCCTTTAGATGCATAAAAGGGCCTTATCACTAGTTAAACTATTACCATGATTGGTTAAGACTACATAACAAGGCCACAAAGATTCAAATTGGCCAAGATCACACAGTAAGACCGCAAAGGTTACCACAAAATGACCAAGACCACATAGTACAAAGCAAAGCAATTCAAAACGGGTAGAGTATTAATTAATGATTGCAATGCAACAAACCAATTTCTTTTGCATAATGAATATGCATCAAAATCCCAATTCCTTTGTATAATGCCAATGAATCCAAAAATCCATGCATTTAATGTGAAAAAGGTATGAACAAAATAAACAGAATCCAAGCATTCGTTACTCACCTTTTACCATAAAGGTTCTTTCAACAATGGAAAATGCCTTCAAATCTTTGATATTTCTTGAGCAAAATGGTTTTTCAAGTAAGGGTTATATATATATGTGTGTGTGTGTGTGTGTGTGTGTGTGAAAAGAGCTTTGTTTTTAAGGCAATGAGAGTGTTTTGGAGAGTTTTAATTTGTGTTTTATAGTCTTCACAAACTTTGGACGAATTTTTTGATAGAGTGTGGTGTGTTTTTGTGAGTTTCCTTAGCTTTAGGACCTTCTTATACTTGTTTAAATTTAATTCTTTTGAAGTAACCTTACAAATCCACAAATCATAAAAATGCAAATGTCTTGATAAGTTGGCAAACTTAGCACATTTCAAATTCTAAAAATGACAAGTGTCCGTACATTTGTCAATATTAGCAAATTTCTTAATTATAAAATGACAAGTGTCCTAAAAGTAGCATTTCATTATTTACGAAACTAGCACATGTCTTAAGAGTTGACAATTTAATAATTACAAGAATAACAAATATCCCTTAATTTGGCAAATTTAGCATTTGTATTTAAGGGATGATTTGGCCCATCCTTAGTTATTTATTCCTTTCGTTATAAAAATTTATTGTCAAATTTTTACGGGATGTTACATAAATCTGTAAGATTTACATCCTTGTAGAGAATATAAAAATATAAATATATATTAATAGAATTAATAAGCTCAATGGACTTAGTAATCGTAAAGTTTAAGATCATTTAAAAGACAACATACATTCTTATATATAATCCTTTGTACATATATATAATAATGAAAAAATACATGTTACCTGCCTCATTTTAAAAAATAATAATAAAATGAACAAATTCAAAGAAAAATGTAAAATGTATTAAAAAACTCAAATAACGTTAAGCTCACCAATACACAGTGTAGAGATGGTTAATTAACCAATTATGATAGATTAGAGTTTATTTTAGAATGAATAATACTATTTATCTAAACTGGATGTCAGTCTCCAGTGTAGTTGTCATTTCTTTATTGGCTATTGAACAAATAAGGACTCCCATGTATTTATGTATGCCAACTCATCCTCTAATGTAGTAATGACAACTAGACTGGAGACCGGTCTCTAGTCTAGATAAATATTATTACATTTTTAAAATTGATATTTCAGATTTGATATTTTAGTTTATTAGTAAAAAAGATTAATAAACAAAACAAATGAACAATATGGTTAAGGCAAAATTGTTAAATTTAATGGTCACAGGTTCAAGCCTTCTCTGAGTTTTTTCACAAAATTTTTTGTTAAAAAAAAACGGAACAGTTACCGCAAAATTTACCAAATAAAAAAGCAAAAAAATCGGGATACAAAAGATTATCGAGACTTAAGTGGATTAATTGATATATAGATGTAGATTGTAACACAACTTTGAACATAAATTTGAGTTGAATGAAAATTCCACTTGGAGATTATTTTCTCCCCCATTTATTTGTGTTTGTGCTTCATGTTAAGAACACACACAATCAACTTTAAGGGTGAAATTGCTTGTGTTTTCTTATCCTATATCTTGGATGCTTAATTCCATTATTCTTGAGGTTTGAGATTTTTATCCTAGTTTTACTTGGGTTGAATTCAAGATAAACCTATCTATTTTTACCGGTATTTGGCTTTCTTGGTGATTCCATCTAGTCGTCGGAATCGTCAGTCAATATACTAACAAGGTCCTCATCATATAATGAACCACAAGTCCAAATAGCAAGAACTATAATAGAATTTTACACTAGAAAACCCGTTTTTCAAGTGGTTAACAGTGTGTAATGTTGAAAGTTTTGAAGTGTTGTTTTACATTTCAAAGTTCAATAAATAAATATATACTTTTAGATTTCAGTGAGTATTGAATTACACCTTAAAGTTTAATTAATAAATAGTAATTATGCTTTGAAAGTTTAGTGAGTACTAGATTATATTTCAAAATTCAATAAGTGATTATATTTTGAAAATTTGGTGAGTATTCATTAAAATTCAATCGTAACTTCAATGAGTAAAGTTGGTCAATCCTTGTGCGAGGAGATCTTGCCCGGGCCGTAGCCCCTGTTCAATAATTTTTTTATTTTTTTGTAGAATTTTTAAAATTTTAAAAAATTGTATTAGTTAAGTTGAATATTTTCTCATCATAGCTCGTGTTACTAAAAATTCTAAATTTACTTCTGTCAATCATCAACATATTACCCCGTTCGGTGAGTGTCTATTACATTTCTGACACTGTTAGTCACGCGTGTAAGAGCATCTCTAATGCAAACGTGTAGTCTTAAATTGAAGGAGAGAGATCATAAAATGTATAAATTTCAGTTTTCGCTCTCTTCTTTGACTCAATTCTTACATTTTTCTCTCTTTATTTTTCATTTTCCCTCTATAGTGTTTTTGACAATGTTTAGTTGTAGAAACTGCCGAGAATAATGTGACAGAAATATGGAAAATAAAAAAAGAAAAAGCTAATAAAGAAGAGAAAGAAGAGAGCGAAAATTGCAATTTGTAAATTTTTTGTGTCTAACTTTCATTCATGTCATTCAAAAACTACACATTTACATTATAGATAAGTGACTATGCATTTACACTGGAGACGCTCTAAATGGAATTACTAAAGTGGTGGACATTATTAAAAATTCGGTGAATGTTTAGCTATTGTTTAAAACTGACTGCCTTAGAGCGTGTTTGATTCCCATTTTTCTCCTTATTTATAATTTCCCTAAATTTAGAAAAATAATGAGAATTAAACAAGCTCTTAGTCAACACTGTTAAATTTACCCAACCCCGAAATATGAGCACTTGTAGACTCTCTGCGCATTTCACAAACCAAATAAGAACACAGGAAAGTTGAGTTTGGTTCACCCACCAATTGCAGGTGGGGTTACACCGCCTAATTCTGACGTAGTACACACATAGCCGACATACATGGCGACCATGTGTGCACCATGTCAGGCTATGTGTATACCACGTCAGAAGTGGGCAGTGTAACCCCACCCACAGTGGGTGGGTGAACGAAATTGCAAGAAAGTTCCCTATTTCATCCCATCAAAATTCTCTACCAAATCAAGTCACTCCTTTGGAATTGTCAATACCAACCCAACGCTACGCAT
>CAVNYN010287043.1:3213-44106 GCA_963692815.1 Nyctanthes arbor-tristis
TTTTTTTTTTTTTTTTTTTGGGTAGGAGGGTGGGTTGTTAAAGTGAGAACTATGACCACCAAGATCTTTTATATTAAGTTGGCTCTTTCGGATCAACTAAGTTGCCCAACATAAATAAAGATTTGAGAAATAATTTTTAGGTGTATTCCAGCTTCTTTGCTCTTTGAAAAACACAAGAGAACACTTTGGCATGTTTAGAAAGTATTTTCCCTTGATTCTACAACATAGATAGAGGCAACTGGAAATATCTATTGTAACTGTCTAAAAAATAGTTTAACGCCTTTCATATTCTACATCTACAATATATAAAGGGCAATTATATTGTCACCATCTGAATTACTTTGCTCACCACATTTTTAAATATTTTTCTATTTACCAATACAACCCTAAGTAATATTACATAATTAACCATACTTTTATTGCCTATTTCTTTTTGTTCCACCACAACTGTTTTATACATTTTTCTAATATTTTGGGATTCGAATTCAAACCATAATTTATATTCTATTATGTAGTGTGAATTAGTCATTGAAACATTGACAAAATTCAATTAAATTTTAATTTTTTTAAAAAAATATAATCCCTAATTCGCAAACCTATTAACCTTCATAATTCATCCCCATTCCCAGTCTCTCTTCCGGCGAAGCCACCACCCCACCCCCACTTTTTAATGAGCAAATCTTAATATAAACACATCAATCGATGATTTCAAGTTAATTTATTATAAATTGTTATCAAGTATGCGATTAATTGTTTAAAATCTTAAACTTTCTACAATTATTTGAATTTTTCATACTGTAGTGCCTAACCTTCCCTATGAACATGGTGGTTGAGATGGCTGATATGAAGACCGTGGTAGTTGATATATGGCATATATAATGGCAATCCGCTATAAAAAGAACATCCTCCCTTCACACGGAGAGGACGTGCTTAGTTGGCAAGGGAAATAGGGCCACCAAACAAAAAACGCAGATGCAATCTTCCACATTCTAAAAGTAGTCCACTTAAAACCCACAATACCCACCCCCAACCCCCAAAAAAAAGTCAGAATGCGATTCCACCCCCTCCCTCTGCAGATCGACCTTCTCCACCTCTCCACAACCTAAATTTCAGCCGTCGATCTCCACTGCACGCAGTAGCCAGAAAGCACTCTACAATCGATGCTTAGTTAGCCTCCGACGAAAAGAAAATCCAATCGGAAGTGGTCGGTGAAGCTTGCCTCCAATAGCCGACACAGCAGTCCACCTCCACTGTCCACCACGCGCCGCCACACTTCTCGGCCTCTTTCTTTCAAACTCTATGTATCGATTCACCAGTTCTTTTTTTTTTTTTTTTTTTTTTTTTTGTGGTTGAGGATTATGTAAATGGTTGATTTTCTGAAAAATCAAACATTTACATATATTTAAAAAGCTCAAAACAGGTAATCAAAAAAAAAAAGGCTTAAAACAGTTATAAAAAAAAAAAAAAAGCTTAAAACAATGAACTTTTTCTACTTTATTTGCACATATTTAAATAGAGTTTTTTGGGGTTGTGCAAGGCTTCAGCAGGATACGGGCAGCCCCCGGGTGGCCGGAGTTGGGCGCCGGCTTCACTACCTTCTTCGCGGTGAAGAAATTGTGGTGGTGGTGATTGGTGAAGAGGCGTGCGAATGGAATATGGGGCAAAAATGGTGGCTCGGTCGATTTTTCAGGCTGTGATATGCATGGGTGGATTTCATTTTGGAGGGGAAACAATCGTGGATTTCACTTGGGCCACTTTTGTGCCAAATCAGCAGCCAACTAAGCACGTCCTCTCCGTGTGAGGGAGGACGTTCTTTTCATAGCGGGATTGTATATAATGGTAGTTATTTGTGGTTGATATTTAGGAAGATATGGATTGTGGTGCACATATTATTGTTCCTATATTTTTTTTCTTTGTTTACGTTTTAATTAGGGTAAGGTTATACTTGTAAAATAAATGTGGTGCAATTATAAAAAATAATTTTTAATTGGAGTGTATCTAAAATGTGGTGGACGGAAAAAAACCGTAGTGGTAATATAATTACCCATATAAAAATAGTGTACATAAGGGGAGAACTTTTGATTTCCTATTTTGCCCTTATTTTAGATTTCATGTTTCACTAATACCCCACCCCTTATTTATTTTTTCATTTTACATTTTAACTCTAAACTAATTTCCTTTTGTTTATTTTTTTTCTTTATAATACTTTATTTTAATTTCTCTTAACATTTGACGAAACTTCTAAACATTTAACCTTCAAGTCCATTTTTCTCCTTTGTGCATAGTTTATGAACTTAAATGTTTATTACAAAAATTATTTTGATATAACTAATAATCATTATGTTATAACTTTAGAAGTTAGATAAAGAAGATGAAGAAGTAATCAACTGTGACCCCAGATCTATTGTCTTCATGCACGCTCCCTATTATCCCGATTTAATCAACGCTCAATCCACCATTTCACTATGGCTACAAGGTCGCTCACCTTTGTCTCAACATCATTTGCCTTTTCACAAGTTTATTCTTATATAATTCATTTTTTACTGTTTTTGCTTTTCTTTTATCAATATCACTTAACAGTTTTAAAAAAGTATTATTACTTCAAATAAATTGTAAACATCATTTATCATTTATATAAGAAGTGCAATAGATATGCTTATTACTAATAGCAACTCCAATAGACTCTTTAAACCTAAATTATTCTGATATTCTCTATTTTAAAGAGTTAAGAATTAAAAATCTTCTCCAATAGACTCTCTAATTTGGCATTTTTATTTAAAGAGTGGTTTTTTGGAGAGCCAAACCTACTCTCTATAATTTAATGCTATTATACAAACTATTTCTAATTATATTGGCCATTGAAATTTTAAAAATACCAATAACAATTAAAAGTAAGACAAAACAATAAATTTGCGTTGGAAAAAGTAAAAAATAAAGAGTAAAAAATAGAGAGGTTGTTTGAATTTTTAAAGAAAATCACTCTTTAGTAAAGAGTCTTTACATTTAAAAATTCTCTCTATTATATGAAATATACTCTTTAAAAATAGAGAGGCTATCAGAGATGCTCTAATACTCTAATTTTCTATTTTTTTCTCCCTTTCTTTTTTTTTTTTTTTTTTTTTTTTGTTTTGGTTGCATGATAGGGCTGATACTTTTTTGCCTCAAGCTAGCTGCAAAGGAGATTCGATCTTCTGAGTTTCCTGCAATTTAAAGGAATAAACTTCTATTTTTCCTTTTCTGTAGTTCATCAAAAATTAATGACAGCTTGCCAACTGCAACTTTTCAAGTCCTGTTGATTATGAATTATTCATTTTCTCTTATATGCCTCGTTTCCACCCTCCACCGATCGCGTTTTAGGACTCCATACCAAGTTCAAAATTCAAAAAATACAGGCACCAAATCTATACTGGAAATTTTGAGTTGTATTGAGTTCATTACAAGTCAAATTACTTGGTCATCGACGAAGTCTGTGCATTTGTAGCAAACTCACATTCCATTTGAAAAATCAACTCAATCACCGCTATGCTGGAATATTCAAACTGTTGTACTATATGCCTGAAACAAAATAGAACAATTAAAATTATCCAGAAAATCAGAAATATTATAAACCGTTTTCTATTTCAATTTGACTGAGTAAGAAAAGGTTGCAGAGCAACGAATCAATGACACTAGTAGAACAATAAATATACATCTATAATTATGAAACAAGACAACATAATCTGTCGAGTAATAAAAAATTCTTCTCGAAGTGTAATTGTGTTTTTGAAAAATCTTCTCTAATTTGGAAGACAACATGTACACTGCCGTAGGTACCAAAATAAAAGGCTTTTTAAATCTGATTGTATTCTTAATTACTACTTGATTTGATAACTGCTTAATAACTATACATTTCAAACGCCCATCATATCTCCACTTCTAATTCTACTCCAGCTCCTTATAATCTTCCCTTTATGATGAGAATCAAGCGTCCATTATGAAAGCTAGAAATCTACCATAATCTGCCTAATAAATAAAATAGTAAAACTACAAAGATGACTGCTCAGAGATTCTGTCACGTCTCTAATTTTATTACTTTATTTTCCCTTATCAATAGCGGAAGCATTTGAGAAGTAAATCTCAAATTCAAAATTGAGGGTGAGACTTTGCAAATACACGTCAAAACACTCTTATCCATTATGATTTTACAACAAATATTGAGGCCACCCACAATGAAACTTCTGCCACACACTGAAGTCTAGATCACATACATGTATCTCCTCCACCTTTGAGACGATCCGACTACATAGCTTTAATTTAATACCTACAGGATTGTAGAAAATTGGGGGTGAGTACAAAGTACTCAGTGAGATAATCGAATATTTTGATCCACCTTTCATGTAAGAAAATGCATTTTCAAGAAAACTATGCATTTCACAAAGCCTTTGGATGCACAAAGCCATTAGATACATAAATGGGCCCTATCACTAGTTAAACTACTGCCCATGATGCGCACGTGATTGGCTAAGATCACATAGTAAGGACACAAATATTCAAATTGGCCAAGACCACACAGTAAGGCCACAAAGATTACGACATAGCTAAAATGACCAAGACCACATAGCAAGGTCATATTATCACAAAGCAATTCAAAACGGGTAGAGTATTAAATAATGATTCCAATGCAACAAACCAATTTCTTTGAATAATGAATATGCATCAAAATCTCAATTTCTTTATATAATGCCAATGCATCAAAAATCCATGCTTTTGATGTGAAAATTGTATGAACAAAATAAAAGGGAATCAAAGTACTGGTTACTCACCTTTTAATTTCCCAAAAGTTCCTTCCCTACTCAATGATCTTTTGAAATTTACTCCTCACATGTCTCTCCAATTTATGCCAAAGCATTTAAATACTTGATTTTTACTCACTTTCTTATATTATAAATGGGAAGCAATTTACATATGTGTAGTGGATGAAGGCCGGAGGTGTGTTTTTTAAGAAAGCTTTGATCCCTTTTATAGAGGTTAGGATTTAATTAGATGTAAATAGCTTGTGAAATCCACAATTACAAAACCACCAAGTGTCCTAGACACTTGGCAAGATTATCAAAGTTCTTATTTATCAAAGTTTTTATTTATAAAAGTGTCATGTGTCATATATACTTGGCAAAATT
The DNA here is from genome assembly GCA_963692815.1 of Nyctanthes arbor-tristis. Taxonomy (NCBI): domain Eukaryota; kingdom Viridiplantae; phylum Streptophyta; class Magnoliopsida; order Lamiales; family Oleaceae; genus Nyctanthes; species Nyctanthes arbor-tristis. The sequence continues at coordinate 8,370 of CAVNYN010287043.1, forward strand.
GGCAATTTCATTATTTACAATAATGACAAGTGTCGCCAAACTAGCATTTTTTTATTTACAAAAACATCACATATCTTTTGATTTGGTAATTTAGTAATTGCAAAAAAAACAAGTGTCCCTTAATTTGGCAAATTTAGCATCATGTATTTCTAGAATTTCGCGGGATGTTACAGATTCTTTTTGGCAATTTGAACTTAAAATTTTTTGAGCTACTTTCGTACTGTTTTGTGGCTTCAGTGTGTAGGCAGGAAATTGATTTGGGTTTGGGAGAGAGCCGTTCGATATTTGAATTGAGGTAGGGGTTAGGGATTTTAGACCAAGCTGAGGGATTTCATAGGAACTCACGTTGCTTCAAACGACGTTAGGGATTTTGAAAATGCTAGGGGAGAAATCAATCGTAATAAAGGATTGGATGGTAAATTCATATTTTTCAGGATTTTTGATTTATTTTTATTACTATTATTTGGGTCAATAGTTATTTGGCTAAAGTGTTTTGGGGGTTTAGTCAACTAGAAAATTACCACCCCCCTCCCCAAAAACAAAAAAAGAAGGAAATTGTAAGATTTGAAAATAGACTACTTCATAAAGTTAGGCCATCTTCCATTTTTGGGAACAAAAATGCCCCTGTGACACAATTGTTTAGAATTAAAGTGTCTAAATGTCGAGATCTACAATTGACAATTATGATAAATAATGTTGAGAAATATGGATTAACTATATGAGATGCATGCACTTTGGTAAATGATATTTTTGAGAATTATCGTGAACTATTGAGCCATACAAAATAATTATATAGAATGTTATACTTGCACTTTTTAGTAAAACATAACAGCCAAGAATAATTACACATAAATGTAGAGGCAAATAGATAATGAAGATTGTAGCGTATATGACATTTTACTCAAAAGTTTGCCATTTTTGCATATATATTATTAAAAGGTGCTATTTTTAAACTTATACTTTCAAATTTTGTCACTTATGAATTTCCCCCCCAATTCTTGGGGCATGCCAAGTGGAATAGGGGAGAGGGAAAATCAATCCGGCTATGGAAATAGATCATACTATAAAAATAAAGTCTGATCGCTCATGTAGCACAAATCTATCAAAAGCATCCCCACTAGGGGTGAACAGGTTCGGTTCATGCGGTTTTTGATTTATTTTTCAACCAAACCATAGGATTCGATTTGGAGAAATCATAAACCAAACCAAACCTAACCATTTAATTTTTCAAATCAAACCAAACCAAATCTAATTTTTTGGTTCAGTTCGGTTTTAAACCACAGTTTATCTATCGACGTGATGAAAATTGATTAAAAACATAATAGTTTTATAAATATAAATGTATTCTATTATACTAATATATTTTTTGAATACTAATATCAATATCAAACTCATCAAAAATTAATAAATTTTACTAAAACACAAATATATAACTAATGAAGAGCTTGTTTGAAGCTCTTTATTTTTGCAATTTATAAAGGAAATTTATAATGAGTAGAGATGAGTGGTGGAGATTTAATTGAAGTTTGAAATATGTGGTGATTGTTGAGTGGTTATCAAATCAACAGTCAAATCATGACAGGTGAATTTATAAATGGAAAAAATAAAGAGGTTCAAACAACCCCGAAATGTAACAAATAAAAAAAGCCCAAATAATACATAAGCTTTAAATGAGATATTGTCAGAATATATTTATAGAAGTGCTATTTTGTTCAAGTATCTAAATATCAAAATTTTAGAAAAATATGATCAATAAATTACTATATAATTTCTTCAGAAAATTTTTTAAGGGTTTTAATTAAATTAGTCAAAAATTAGCTTATTAAATTACTAAAATGAATTAAATTATCACAAAGAATTCCTTATTAGAGTACCAAACTCAGTCAACGAATTTGATAATCATAAATGAATTAAGTCATTTGATATTTTTTCTCATTACTTGCACATTAATAATTTTTAAATTAAAATATAAGAAACGGTTCGATTCGGTTTAAGCGGTTTTTTAAATATCGAAACCTAAATCAAATCATTTCAAACGGTTTGAAATTTTCTCAAACCAAACCAAACTACTTCACTTTTCAAACCAAGCCAATCCAAACCATTTTCGCGGATTGGTTTGGTTTTTCAATTTAGCGGTTTATTTGTTCAACCCTAATCCCCACCACTAAAAGTTAGATCACAAATTCCATTATTTCTTTTCCACCTAAAATGTCACTCTCAGTAACTTTATAGATTTGTTTGTTTTGCCAATATAGCTAGTTGAAAGGAAATGCCGCAGAGGATAGTGCTAGACTGCTAGTACAATTCTACTAAGAGCATCTCTAATGGGGTAGTCCAAAACTTGGGTGGTGTAGAGGAGAGAGATAAAGAGAAAGTGATTATTTTAATTGAGTGTTAGTGGAAAGAGATGTAGGAAAAAAAGAGAGGGAAAAGTGAATAAGAAGAGAGAGATAGATAGAAATTCAAAAATAATGATAAAATAGCAGTGGTAAAGTCTTGAATGAAGGTCCAAATTTGGACCTTACATGGGATACGATGGAGGAAATGTGAGGAAAAAGTTGTGTAAATAAGAGAAAAGTGATTAAAATAAAAAGGAAATTAAAATAAAATAGGAAACATAAGGGGCCATTCAAAATTTTTGTGTGTATCTCTTTCTTGGAGGACTTTGTTGGAGGACCATGAGCGTTGAAGATGCTCTAACCATAACAAATCCATGCCATAATATTATCTTGATGTCATCATCACTTATACATATCTATATACAAAAGTAGAGATTTAAGAAAAACTTTATATTTTATTTTAAAACATTTACTGTCACGCCCCCGCTAATTTTATAATTTTGTTGAATATCTTATATCGGTTAACAAATTTCATCGCGGAAGCTTCAATACAAATAGCGGAGATAGACGTACAAAACAAACAAATAGCTTTTGACTTGATAAAGCTAATTACTTAAACTAACAAGTTGTTATATTTTAACGAATCATTGCAACTTGGATTCTCAATAAAAAGCAAAGAACTCAACAAGTTATATTAATAGGTATTTTTTTCATTGATTATCAAGACGAGTAAAATTAATCTTTTCAAGACAAATTATTGGAAAGCTATTATATTAGAAGATAAGTTGCCAATATTACATAAAATTATAAATACATTTATAGAGAGGTGGGTATATTTATTAATACAAAATGTATTAAATTCATAATATTTGCAAACGCTACTCCCTTTGCGAGCATACTCTAACCCATAGCTTGCCTTGCTTTTCAAATATCATATCTTCAATCATCTAAAAAAAATTGTAGAAAGAAGGGAATGAGTACGAAGTACTCAGTGAGTAACAAAACCCTTTGATTCACATTTTGTTTGAAAGATTTGTTTTAAGAAAACCATTCGATGCACAAAGCTTTTCAGTGCATAAATGGGCCCTATCACTAGTTAAACTAATACATGTGGTGCGCGCAAGAGTCATATCAATTTAATCAATTCAATCATAGTCATGTACAATTAAGTGGATCTACAATGAACCCCGGTTGACCCTTACCGAAATTCCAATTCACAACAAACACTATACTAATCTTCCCTATCCCGGGATCATTGAATAGGTCATAGTGTAGGAAATAATTCAAAGCAATTTAATACAAAACGGGTAAAGCAACTAGTGATTCAAATGTAATAAATCAATCTTTCTTTTCAATGCATCAAATCCATGTTTGTCTCATGGAATAATTCAATTAAAACAATGCCTATCGTATCAAAATATCATAAATGCAAAAAAGGAATCAAAGCATTAATTACTCACCTCTTTCAATCTTGATTCTTTCAAAAGTATCTTGACTTGTTGATAAGTGCCTTCAAAACCTTTATTTTCTTTTATCAAAGTGACATTTCAAGTTGTATTTCTTACATATATATGGCATAGGGTTATTTCAGATGTTAAACCAAGTGTTTGGTAGGCTTTAAGGGTTGTTTTCCTCCTCTCACTTCTTTTGGACGAATTTCTTTTATTTTTTGAAGTTCATGATACTCACTATTAAGAAGTAAAACATGGGCAAGAAGAGCTAAGACATCGGAGTGGAGAGGAAGAGAGAGAAGGACATGGAAAGGGTGAGGGAAAGGGGTAGGGTTGGTTGGGAGATTGAGAATTTCTCACCTCCTACCCCCTATATATAGTCGTTAGAAAATATCTGGATTTAGTTGTTTTTAATAAACTTTTGGGTTCCGCCAACTATAACGCGACATGTGGCGCGACATGGCGCCATACACTTGTAAGGCAAATGTGGCAAACTGTATGAGCAATCCTTATACTTTATGCTGTCGTATAATTAGGTTGTAACCTTTTGACCTATGTTATTCAAATCCTTCAACTTAATGTAGTTTTTCAATTAAATGGCTACACTTTACATTATACAATTCAATAGCCACATTCTTGTCTTTAAGTATTACTCGAGTGACAATCTTTGAATCTTGTGACGTTTCAAGCGGTTATCGTCAAAATATTTACATTTGTCAATAGCAAACTCAGGTGGTTATTCAATCATTGTCAATAACCACATCCTAACTTCAATTCATTGTCAAAACATCGATCACATTGTCAATAATCATCATTTTATAAATTCTTGACGTTTATTTGCGTAACAATCTTGCAATAATTCGAATACAATTACATTTTCATTTCAATTTGAATGGCAACCTCTCAACTTTGAAGTTCAATATAATTGTATTTCTTAGTATTCATTTAAGTGGTAAATCTTGTAACTTTATAATTTATGCAATTCAATTCGATCACTTTGTTATAATCTTATAATCTTTCAACTAATGCAAGTTCAAGTAACTTTCACATCATTATTAGAGTGATGATTATTTTGCATAATTTGTTTATGCAATTTTGCAGGATGTTACAATCTACCCTCCATTAAATGAATTTCGTCCTCGAAATTCGCTAAGCAATGTAGCAATGACCTTTTTTTTCAAAAGCATAGTACGCAATTGGATTATCTTCACTTCAATGAATGGTTTCCGCTGCGTACTCTCATTTCTTTTACTGTTAAGAAAAAGCATGGTGATCGAGTTATTAACATCTTTTTCATGACTGAGTTTTCTATCCATTTTCAATATTGAAGTTCAAAAATCAAATTTAAATTTCCTTCCTAACCCCAAATATACCATAAGTTAAAATTGGGTTGAGCAATTATTCAAAATTTTTAGCAATCCAATTACCCGAAATTTTATACAAACTTTATTCAGAATAGGTTTGGATTGTCAATTGATCATTTACCAACATTTAATAAAATCTGATTCCTTGAATCATATTCTTTTCAAACTATTTCAAATATGTTCTAGATTTTCGAGCTAGTATTTCATACTCGTTTCATTAAACAAAGTAGGAAGGGGAAACCACATCGATTTTCAGAATTTGACAAAATAGAGGAATGTGGGTAAAAGAAAAGTGAGCAAAATAACAAATAACGCCGAACTGTAGAAGGGTTGATGCCTCATGAGATTAAACAAAGTTAAAGGCAAAACAGACGGAAACATGAAGTCAATTTTAAATAAGTCCATTGTCAAGTAAAGTTTCCCAATTGTACAAAGAATTATTGGCGATAGATCATAACCAAACAATCTCAAGGGTTCAAAATGGTGCAAGGTCATGGAATGAAATTGCGTAGTGAAAAGCAAAGGCAATAAAAGTAATAGGGAACCAAAGGGAATTTCCGAGATAACAAGTAGGCAATCAAATATGAGCAAATGTAAGCAAGAGAAGAAACAAATTCTCCCTCTTTCTATAACTCACATATCAAAAGTACTTTAAATGACAAACAAAATATAGAGTCATTGGTACGAGCAAAGTCAACAAGGAAAATAACAAATAATCGAGAATTGCAAAAGAGTTAATATTCCTAGTAATCAAACCAGGTTGAAAGGGACAAAGGCGGAAACATGGAGTCCTTTGTCAAGTAAATAAAGTTTTTAGAATTATGAAGAGAAGAACCGTTATCGATAGGCAATAATCAAACAATTTCATAAACTAAATCAAAACGATGTCAATATGTGTTGAGCGAAAACATGTAGTCAAGAAAAGGCAATAAAAGTGATAGGGGTCAAAAGGATTCCAAGATGTCAAGTGGGTAATCAAGGATAATCAAAAGTATGTGGGAATTAGAATAGAAGGGAGAAGAAAAGAAACAAATTCTCCCAAATTCCAATTTTTCAATATGCTAATATCAACTCATATATCAAAGGCATTTTGAATAACAAATAAAATAAAGAGACATTGTCATAACAAATAACTAAGATCTGCAGAAGAGTTAATGTCCCTTGTAATCAAATCAAGTTGTAGGGAATATGGGCGAAAACATGAAGTTCAATCCAATGGTAACAAAAGAAATTGAATCATGGCATATAGTCAAGAAAAGACAATAAGAACAATAGATTGGCCAAAGGAGATTTCTAGATTTGAAATAGACAACTAAAGACAATCAATGATATGTGGGAACAAGAAAAGAAATCATAAGGGGAGAGAAACAAATTTTCTCCCAAACTTCAAGTTTACAAGAAACCAAAGAACCAATGTCAATTCATATATCGAAGGAGAGTCTTATCAAGGGTTCCCATTTTTCGTCAAAGAGAACCTTCAAGATTGGATTATTCTCAAATATAATATATGAAAATGTTGAGAATCAAGTGAAGGATTATCAAGAAATTGGGGTCTCAAAATGAAAGATTACTATTATCAAGCAAAGAAAATATTCTCAAGCTCAAATACGAAGCAATGAGATTATTGTGGATGGATAAAGCGCAACAGGTTAAGAATACATAGGGAGAAGAAATAATGTTAATCAATTGTAGCCAAAAGTATTACATCCAAGGAAATAAAATTTTCAGGCAACAAATACAAAACGGGTATAGGATCTAGCAAATAGAAACACATGATTCAAACAATTTTTTTCTAAATGGATTTTTTGAGATGTATGGGCTTCCCATGGAGAAACTGAAAAGATATTATTTCAAGAATTTCTCAGTAGTTCAAAGAATCACATGATGAGTAGCAATTTTTGGCAATTTAGGGGGGTGCAATATTACATCCATAAGAATTCGGGTTTGGCGAAACAAATTCTTGCTTTGAAGAGTATTGGTAATCTTAGGTAAAAGAACAAGCGTTCCAGGATTCATTGAAACAATGTGCAAAAGTTTGTCAAAAATCAATAATGAAGAAGGCAATGGATCAAATCAAAGGGCATAAAATGAACAATCTTTCATGCTTCAAAGTTAAAGCATCTTGGTCTATTGCCTTAGGGTATTTGGTAGTCAATAGAATCATAGATCCAACAAGGATTCGAAAGAAATCGAAGAATTGAATTCAAGTTACTTGTCGTGTCCTTGCAATATATATGTTTATTATCTATTCAAATTCCAAACATATGAAATCAAAGTTACAACTCAAATTAATCATTATTTTTTTTACCAATTTTTTGTATATGTCAATATTTTCAGGGTCACTTAATCTATTAATTTAAAACAATTCTATCAATCCATTACAATTTCTTGAGTCAGATCTTTAGATGTCCCTGAGTTTGTTTTATGACTCGAAATTTGATACCATAGATTATTCTTGACCAATCACTTTTTTGCTAGGTATACATCAATAGGCAAAACTTGCAATTTTCATAAAAGGCGACATTCATCTGTTTCTTTATTTGTCCAAAATTGTACTTTAACGAGTTGATCAAAAATGGGAAATTTCAATAATTCTATTTGATGATGTGATTTAAAGAAATCAAAGTTTGGTCCGTACACCAACATGTCCCATTATAATCAAAGACCAAAGAAATTCAAGACCAATAATAAGATTAGTGCAAAAATGTGAAAGACTTAAAGTTTGTGGCTTAAAGGAGCATAAAATAAGTCTTTCGAGTTAGTATAAAAGTAATCATGAAGTTTGGAGACCCAATTGCAATTTTTTAGAAAAAATCTATGGCTTTGAACTGATCTAGACAAAATCAAGAAGTTCAAAGACTTGACCGCAATTTTTCGGGGCGAAAAATCTGGGTCTCCACCGCTATAGGCTCAGTGCGGCCGCCCTCTCGAGCTGGGGCGCCCGTACCAGCTTTTCTGTCCAGTGCAGGTCGCTCAGTGCGGCAGCACCGTTGTATGGAGCGCCCAACAGTGCGTCCGCACCGAGCATTCTGCGCGGTGCAGATTTGTTCTGTACGGCCGCACGGTTTCAACCGTGCGCCCGTATAGTGCAATTTTTTTTTTTTGGGTTGCCCTCATTTCCCTTTGCAATTCTTTTGGTTCAAATTGTCATTAAACGTAAGCAGTAATAATATAGTATCCTTTAAGATTATTTTGAAATTTGAAATCAAATTAAAACTTTTATCATTCTCTTTCAATTTTTCTTTAGTATTATTATCAATATATTGTTATCAAAAGACTTAATAACCTAAATGCCTTAGGTTATCTATTATGTTGTATGATTCCTTTCCTCATTCTTTCTTGTTGGTAAGATCAAACATCTCCAATTTTCTAATCCTTTAAAGAAAATTAAATCAATGTCAATGTATACCAATAGGTTACATATCACTTAACTTCTATTTCCCATAATTTTACCATGTACAAAGTATTTATAAGTTAGTAAGTAGTAACTTACTTGCAAGTCGGTTGGTTAATGCCTCGAACGGAATAGATCTTGCATGTAGTGCCCCTGGAACGTTACTCTGATGCCATTCTTGTTACGACCCCGCTAATTTTATAATTTTGTTGAATATCTATATCGATTAACAAATTCCGTAGTAGAAGCTTCAATACAAATAGCGGAGACGGGACATACAAAATAAACAAATAGCTTTTGACTTGATAAAGCTAATTACTTAAACTAACAAGTTGTTATATTTTAAAGAATCATTGCAACTTAGTTTCTCAATAAAATGCAAATAACTCAACAAGTTATATTAATAGGTATTTTTTTCATTGATTATCAAAATGAGTAAAATTAATCTTTTCAAGACAAATTATTGAAAAACTATTATATTAGAAGATAAGTTGCCAATATTATATAAAATTAGAAATACATTTATAGAGAGGTGGGCATATTTGTTAATACACAAGGTATTAAATTCACAATATTTTCAGAGACAGGTTGTTACTACATGCAAAACATGACTCCCTTCACAAGTATGCTCTAACTCATAGCTTGCCTTACTTTTCAAATATCATATATTTAATCATCTACAAAAAAATTATAGAAAGAAGAGAATGAGTACGAAGTACTCGGTGAGTAACAACACCCTTTGATTCACCTTTTGTTTGAAAGATTTGTTTTCAAGAAAACCATTCGATGCACAAAGCTTTTCAATGCACAAATGGGCCCTATCACTAGTTAAACTACTACCCGTGGTGCGCGCAAGAGTCATATCAATTCAATCATGTCCATGTACAATTAAGTGATCCACAATGAATCCCAGTTGACCCTTACCGGAATTCCAATTCAAAGCAAACACCACATTAATCTTCCCTATCCTGAGATCATTGAATAGGTCATAGTATATGAAATAATTTAAAGCAATTCTATACAAAACGGGTAGAGCAACTAGTGATTCAAATGCAATAAATCAATCTTTCTTTTCAATGCATCAAATTCACGTTTGTCTCATGAAATACTTCAACTAAAAACATGCTTATCGTATCAAAATATCATAAATGCAAAAAGGGAATCAAAGTATTAGTTACTCGCATCTTTCAATTTGATTCTTCCGAAAGTTTCTTGAATTGTTGATAAGTACGTTCAAGACCTTTATTTTCCTTTAGCAAAGTGACGTTTCAAGTTGTATTTCTTACATATATATGGCGGAGGGTCATTTTCAAGTATTAAACCAAGTGTTTGGTAAACTTTAAGGGTTGTTTTCCCCCTCTCACTTCCTTTGGATGAATTTCTTTCATTTTTTGAAGTTCATGATACTCACTATTAAGAAGTAAAACATGCGCAAGAGCCAAGATATTGGAGTGGAGAGGGACGGAGAGAGGGACATGGAAAGGGTGAATGAAAGGGGTAGGATTGGTTGGGAGGTTGAGAATTTCTCACCTCTACCCCCTATATATAGTCGTTAGAAAATATCTGAATTTAGTTGTTTTTAATAAACTTTTGGATTCCACCAACTAGAACGCGACATGTGGCGTGACGTGGCGCCGTACACTTGGAAGGTAAAGGCGGCAAACTGCACGAGTAGTCCTTATACTTTATGCTATCGTATAATTATGTTGTAACCTTTTGACCTATGTTATTCGAATCCTTCAACTTAATGTAGTTTTTCAATTAAATGGCTACACTTTAAGTTGTACAATTCAATAGCCACATTCTTGTCTCTAGGCATTACTCGAGTGACAATCTTTAAATCTTGTGACGTTTCAAGCTGTTATCGTCAAAATATTTACATTTGTCAATAGCAAATTCGAGTGGTTATTCAATCATTGTCAACCACATCCTAACGTCAATTCATTGTGAAAATATCGATCATATTGTCAATAATCATCATTTTATAAATTTTTGACATTTATTTGCGTAACAATCTTGCAATAATTCGAATACAATTACATTGTCATATTTCAATTCAATTTGAATGGCAACCTCTCAACTTTGAAGTTCAATACAATTCTATTTCTTGGTATTCATTCAAGTGGTAAATTTTGTAACTTTACAATTTATGCAATTCAATTCGATCACTTTGTCATAATCTTATAATCTTTCAACTGATACAAGTTCAAGTAACTTTCACATCATTATTAGAGTGATGATTATTTTGCTTAATTTGTTTATGCAATTTTACGGGAGGTTACATTTACCCTTATTAATTATTCATTAGTCTCTATCTTTAATCCAACTCATTAATTTTTTTTAAAAAAAAAAGTCATCATTTTTCAACTATGCGCACGAGGAATAAAATTGTAACTAAGTCAAAACAAATTTAATGCGGATGTCAAATAAAAAGTCTAAACTCGAGTTTAGTAACGTCCAGCTATTATTAAGAACTAAATATGAGTGTATAATTTGCTATAGGCCTTAAAAATTTTGGGTAAAATTTTAATTTTCACTTTTTACGTTTTCCATCAATAATACAGTCCATCATACTTCATTCGATTGAGTCCAAATTATATTTTTAACTTTTCAGATTTTTTTAAGGGAATCTTGCTTTCATTCATCAACACAAAACGCCACCCCTCACCCATAGCGAGACGAAGATAACTCGCCAATGATGAAAATATCCCTTTAAATTAAGGAGTAAATCATTTTTAATTATTTATGTTTTGTAATAACCATTAACAAGGATTAAATTACCAACATTACAAGAAAATTCATAACAATACTCTAGATCCATGTACAAGTTAAAGTACATACTACGAGTATCTCTATTTATATATATTCTTCGTTATTATTGTCTACTTATTTATTTTATATAATAATTCAATTAGATGTAGATAATGATTTTATCCATTGATAATGATTATTAGATTTTACCTATTTTTTACACTATTCTCATGTCTACAATCTTCATACATACATACATATATATATATATATTCTCATGGATAAAATCATAAGGTTGTGTGTAAGGCTAAGTCCTATTTGATGCAATAAAATGATCTAGAGGTTTGAAAATGAAAGACTTAAATTGTAATTTTATAATTTTGTTTGAACATGAAATAGTCAATCATAAAATTTAATTCTTACAATTCATGTGAGTCAATTATAAGGTATCGAATTATAAAATTTGTATTTAAAAAAGTTTTGCAAATTTTAAGTATATTTTGTTGAGTTTTGCAATCAGTCATTATTTCCCGTGTATCGCACGGGTGGAATAACTAGTTATTTTTTAAGTTTCTCTCTCGCTCTCTTCTTTATCACTTTTCCCTCTTTTTTTTCCTACACCTCTTAGAATTCCTCTCCAATTAAAATAATCCACTTCTTGTTACATCTCCTCTACATGACCCAAGACTACACCACAAGCATTGGAGATGCTAAAATAAAAGAAGTTGCTTTTGATTATTCACCAAATTTCCTCTCGATCAACAAGGATTTGGCTAACAAAATAATAATAATAATAATAATAATAATAATAATAATACCAATTAATACACAAGATAATTTACAGTGTGCTGTTTTGACTTTGGAACATATACTATTTTCTGTGCTGTGTATGTATCTTTATTAACTTATTACATGTACAATAATTAGCAAAATGTTAATACTCCATGTCTACTGCGTGTAAACAATACTGTAACCGAATTGTATATTTTTACCTAAACAGAAACTCGTGTAAATTTTCTTTTAATTTACTATCAATCTGAGTACAAACTCTTGCATCTTGATAAACTTTACCCGGTCGACAAAAATACTTCTTCTCAGGGGCACAATGTGCGTCTTGAGAGCATATCTCAAGCCTTCTAAAGCACATCCCTCCTCTTCGATAGTAACCGCACCGTTTAATCCAAGTATTTGATCCGTCCAACTACTCGAAAACAGCCCCTGTGGATCATATTTGTCCTTAACCTTGAGAAATTCGTTTGCGTTCTTGTATTTCTTGATCGCCCCCTCAAAAGCGAGGTTCCGATTCTTTCCCCAGTGAGGCAATGCACCATATTTGAACAACGCCATCTGCTCGATTTCTTCCAAGATGTCTTCGTTTAGTCTTGGGCTCAACGGATCCTTGCTTCGATAGTATGTGATGTCAAAATCCAATGCATCTTCTTGTTTTCCCAAGTATGCGGTTGAGGCCGTGACGTATCTCAATAGTATTCCATTGTATTGGTCCAATCCACAGAGGGATTTAGGCTCGAGGGCTACTAGCTTTTGGACATCTTCAATGAAATACTTGACTTTGGACAAGGAAATGCTGAACGTTGTTTGGTGAAAAAACAGACTTTTGATACGATGATCCCATGGACATGCAGTGATTGTTAAATCCTCCAAACTGTCTAGACATGTCCCTGATGCTTGAAGCCTATTGTGATATCCCACCACCGGATACCCCGTAAACAAAATCCCTGTTAGCGTCACAACTTAATTTATCAATCTTTTTATTCACAGGGGAGACTGGTCCCGTTTAGTTGACACTTCTTTGTCAGACAGTTTTTTTTCTATACAAAGGGGATATAGGGTAAGGAAGGAAAGGGAGGGGGCAGAAATTGGAATTACCATTGTTTTTCAAGCCATAGGCCATGGTTTTCAAAGTGGAAGTGGTGGTTTTACCACTTATGCATTTTCCGTCAGCATCTCCAAGGGATTCTTGAGTTTCTTCTGTGGCTCTTAGAGCCGCCAGCACAAGTGAAGCCATAGAGCGAAATCCTGGGAAGTCAAGGATGCCATTTCCGGAGGTGTTGGAGGGAACTCGATCATCAAACCGATAAACTACCTGTTTTTGGCTTGGATACCACGTGAAATCTGCATACTCATGCTGCTTCCCAAAACTGACTGCTTGATCGCCAAAATCCGAATCGTTCTTTGTTATATATGTAATTGAGCGTTTGAACATTGGCTGTAGTTGCAAAGTCACCTGCAATTGGTTGAAAAGTTAGCATCTAGATCTGCATCCTTAGGTGAATTGTCTTATATTGGAAGATCCAAAATCCCATGTTTGTCTCTTCTTTCTCTTGCGGGCTAAGCAACAATATAATGGAGATTGGACACTGATTAGACAAACACAAAAGTACCTGTGAGATAACTCCAAGAACTCCGAGTGACACTTTGGCTGCACCAAGCTCAGGGTTGCCGACTTCCAGCGTCCGGACCTTCGCGTACCCCTCATCGGCTGTAGCCGGAGTCACAATCCGGAGCCGAATCACATAATCGTGAACTTGGCTTCCCAAGCCCCATAATGAGCTACCGTGCGCACCTGTTCAAGCATGTATATATAGGTTTTAAGATGAAACATGTTGAAGATAACAATGAATTAGAATGAGATGTAAGTCGGTTGATGGGACCTGTTCCCATCAGTCCGCCGATGGTTAATCCCCACCAATACGGAGCGTAAGGCAGAGCCAATTTCACCTCGGCAGCTTCATCGATGAGCTGCCGGAGCGTCACCCCACTCTCGACAGTCATAGTCCTGGTCGACACATTAACATCCAACGTTCGATTCAAGTATTTGGTGCTTATCAGAATCCCATTTTCGTCATCCAGACAAACAAGCTTAGGAATGCTATGGGACGTCTGAGTTACCACCTTCATTTTCACATTAGCCATCGTAGCATTTGCAACCGCGGATACGAGCTCTTCCTCGGTCGTGGGGTAGACAACCTTGGCCGCACGGCATATGCTTCTATCTGGGAATGCACCGTAGGTGTTGGTAATGGTGCAGTTAAAGTTTCTAACCGAACACTTGACCGGATCTTCGGGAGGGCTACATTGCACTGCCGTGCAAATCATGGTAATAATCAACAACGTTAATGCTTTAGCAATTCCCGTCATGGTTGAGAAATGGCAATCTCTTGGGTTTGGCACAAAACTCATGAAAATGGAGTGGCTTTATATAACTTTTACGCGTGCTTTTAGGTTTCAGTGCTGGATCATCAGTCATCACTTGGTAACCAATTAAAAACCAATTCAATTTATCAACACATTTAAATTTTAAATTTTAGATACATAGCAACACCACATTTAACCACATACTTAATTTGATGTAAATTTTTATATCATTTTAATAATTATTTTCAAATAACACAATTAAATGTCAACACCTATATAAAATTTAAAGTTTAAATCAATTTATAAACTCACCTTTTTATAAATGGTTACCAAACACAGTCAGTTATTATTTATTTATTTGAAGTGATTTTTGAGTGTAGTTTCCTCAAGGGTTATGTGGATGACATGTAGTATGCACTATTATAAACTATTGTGACTTGGGAAAGTGGAGAAGGGAATGACTTGAAGAAGTTTTGGTGCTTAACAAGTGTTATGGATCGAAGCCCGTAATAGTATTGAATGTTTTGGCATTTATGGAGGTTGGTGGATTCTTAGATGTGGGGCAGCCGTAGCTTCCACTATTAACAAATTCATTCCATAGTCAAGCTTACTAGCTAGGTACAGATTAGGATAAGGTTACGAGTCAATAGTTTTACTCGGTCGATGATGTGACAAATGAAGAGGCAAATGTGATTACGTCATTCGTGAGTCTAAAAACATGCATCATACTTCGAGCTTGTTTGATGCTCTTTACTTGTCATAAATTAGAAAATTTATAATGAGTCGAGAGATAAAATATGTACTAGAAATGTAAAAATGTTTAAAATATATGGTTGTAATTAAATAGTTATCAAATCAAATGTCAAATTAGTGATATATAAAATTTTTTAAATTGGTAAAATAAAGAGAATCAAACAAGCTCTTAAATTAGTGCTTGTTTGATTCCCTTTATTTTCTCGAATTATAATTTTACTTATCACTAATTTGACAATTGATTTAATAATTGTTCAATTACAACCACATATTTCAAACATTTTTACATTTTCTAATACACATTCTACATCTATCCTCATTATAATTTCTCCAAATTTCAACAAATAATGAGCATCAAACAAGCTCTTACTATTGATTTAGAAGTGATGAGATTTGTAGAAAAATAGAATTTTGCCAAACTTATTATTTTAAATTTTATGTCAAAACTTTGTATTCATATACTATATATAGTCTTATGTAGATCATTGTATCAAATGACAAATATTATGAAAATGTACAGGTACGTGGTTTAGATGCATAAACATATAAAATAAAAAAGGATAAGGAAACTATGGTTGAAGATTACTACATTTGTAAATATGAATTTTTCTATTAATAGATTTTGATATGAATAGTTGCTAGCTTTAGGAATTGAATGAGACACCTACCGCTAGAATGCAGTGCATTTAAAATTATCATCCGAACCGATATGACCGGGAGAGGGAGATTATGAGATAGGGTTATTCTATATACCTTTGTCGAATCACTTACTTAACTATTTATTATTAAATAACTATTTAATACATTAGTAAAAATACATTTACATTTAATTGAAATACATGGAAAAAAAAGACACAAACACCCTCACTAAATCACTAAACAAGTAACTCAATAAAGAAGAGTAGCATTATTCATTATATATTAGTAAATGAAAATGTACATTAAGATAACAACCCTTGGGAATTGAGATGTGTAATCTACTGTTCGTCTCCTACAACTCTCACTATCTCTCTCTATCAAAACTCCATTTTTACATTTTAGGAACATAGAGCAAGGTAAAAAAGAAATTAAAAAAAAAAAAAAAAGAAAGGAAAAAAGTGGTTCCGAGTTCAGACTGCGCTCATTGATAAGCTCCGCCCACTTGAGAAAGAGGGAAGAGAGACATCATGAAGAGCATAGAAATGGAAGAGGAGAAACGGCCGAGGTGGCATTTAAGGATTCGTCGTCTATGGTCATAAAAATCCGTCGAAAATTGCCTGATTTTTTACAGTCTGTCCAGCCCAAATATGTCAAATTAGGCTATGGTTATTCATGCAATCCTACAGCTCTCCTTAATCATTGGAGTTAATTCCATATCATTAATAGGCAGAAGGGTGAAAATAGAAAAATATTTGTAAAATTAAATGTTTGATTTCAACCACATTATCCACTATTTTCAACAACATTATCTACTATTTCTTAATCTACGTGAAAATATTTGTCCTGTTATCTTTGTGGGACTGAAGAAGTACTCTTCCGATCTGTTTGAAATTTATGCTATTCTGTTTTTCTCGAGAAGTTTGGTGCTAGCATGTCCCATATAATTCTTGGAGTGGCTTACTGTCCTTATTTTAGTAACAACCTAATTTTATTTACTTCCTCCGTATTACAAAGATAGACTTGCTTTTATTTTCACTCAAATTAAGAAAATTTCATTTAATATTGTTATCTTAATGTACATTTTCATTTACTAATATATAATAGATAATGCTACTCTTCCTAATTGAAGTACTTGTTTCTTGGTGGGGGTGTATGTGTATTTTTGTCCATGTATTTCAATTAAATGCAAGGGTATTTTTATCATTGTATTAAATAGTTATTTAATGGTAAGTAATCGAACAAGTGATTCGATAAGGGAATGTAGCATAACCCATTTTTTCACTAAACCAAACTTTTAACCTATTTATTAGTGACCGCACAATACATATCCTTTTTCTTGCATTTTTTTACCTCGTATCATTCCTCATTATTGAAAATTTAATTCAAGTGAAATCTTCTTATAGATTGCAATTGTAATTTCTTTATTTTCTTGATTTTCCTCAATTAAGTTGTCAAATATGTTTATTGGTAAGCCAGTCCAACCAAAAAAAAAAAAAAAAGTGATTAGTAATTCGATTCTTATTATAATTATTTAACCCGTTAAACTTCTTATACTTGGTAAAACGGTAGACAATAAGCATAATAAAAAATAACCTATATATTTTTTGACAAGTATATATTTTCCCTATATGTATTTAAAAATAACTTCAACAAGTTAAATGCTCTTCAACAAATTAAAAAAATTATTATTTTCTTTGAACTTATGTATAAAATTTTGCTCTTAATTGATTCCGACCGCACTGGCTAAAATTTTTGGCTCTGCCCGTTAAGTGTTTGTTGGACTTCTTAAAAAAAAAAAAAAAAAAGGGGTGGCTGTATTTTTCAGAAGAGTGTCTGCTAAGCTGAACTAATTAACCAAACATTCAGCTCCAAGTAAAACAACTAGACCTAGAGGGATTTTTTGTACACTAACGCTTACAAACAATTAGTTGGGATTGGAGGAGAAAATGAAAGAAGCGAAAGAAGAGTACAAGAAATCTGCAGAAGAAGTCTGAATTTAAGGGTGCAAGTCTTTGAAAAAGGATACACAGATAGCTCAACTACCAAAGATCAAAGGGTTTTAAGAAATCTCTAGACTCTACAATTCTAATATTCACTAACCCAATTATAGGTTAACAAAAAGTCGGGTTATTGAGCAAGTGGCCATGTGACATAGTCAAAAAAGACTTGCAAATTGTTTGATAACTGCATGAGATTATAATTTGTGACGTGTCATCATTTTATTAATTGTTTTTGTAAAAAGTAAACAATTACAGTTTGACTTTTACTTTTTGACTTTTTGAAAAAGTGAAACTAATAAAATAATGCTGTGTAGCAGATTATAATCTAGATTATAATTCAGAATAGTTGCCAAACACTTTGTTGTTTTCCTTGCCTTTAAATGCTATAATTGTTCCAATACGTCAAAACCCCAATTTACAAATGGCAAACATGTGGTGAAGCTCTTTATTCTTGTAATTTAAGGAAATTTCTAATGAGTAGAAATGAGTGATGAAGATTTAATTTAAATTTGAAATGTGTGGTGATTATTATAAAAATTCTAAGAAACCAGGTGCATACTTCCTTATGGAGCCAGACACCTAATGAAGTGTTTACACTTCACCTGGTCAGGTGAAGTGTAAACACTTCATTAAGTACCTAGCTCCATAAGAAATTAGACACCTAATTTCATAGAAAGACTCGTAATTATTGAATAATTATTAAATTAATAGTCAAATTATGTTAAGTAAATTTATAAAGAGAAAAAATAAAGATGCTCAAACAATAAGTTTGCGTATGAGAAAGAAATTGGAGAGGATTGTGTAGGGTCGTTAGGTAGTGGTGGCAGGCCAATCAAGAAACGAAATTAATGGCCTGCTCGGTCAAACAAGGCAGATGGCGACCCATTTTTTTCCCCCAGTGGAGGATTAACCAAGTATTGTTTGGTAAGGATTTAAAAATTAGTGAGTTTTTAAATGGATATAAAATTTAAATTTTATATAAGTATCGAGATATAATTATGTCATGTGAAAGTAATAATTAAAACGATATAAAAGTTTAAGTCAAATCAAATATTTAGTTAAATGTGATATTGTCATGTGTTTAAAAGTTAAAATTTAAATTGGTTGATAAATTCGAGGTGTTTTTAAATTGTATGCAAACATTGTGATAAGAGCATCTCTAATGCACAGTTAAGGTCGAATGTCATAGCTCAAAATTCAATATGAGAGAGATACACACAAAAAAATTAATGGGTCTCATATGTTTCTTATTTTCTTTTTCTTTTAATCACTTTAATTTCTTTTACCCCATTTTTTCTTCACTTTTTCTTCATCGTGTAATGTGCAATGTCATATATCTTCATTCTTCTTCACTATGTCAATTATTATTTTATTATTATTTTTAAATTTGTCTATATCTCTCTCATCTTTTTTGAATTTCCCTCTATTTTTCTTCACTTTTCTCTCTCTTCCTACTCAATTTCTCTCTCCTTTTTCTCTCTATCTCTCATGTTGAATTTTGAGTCATGACATTCGACCTTGACTAGGCATTAGAGATACTCTAATACATGTTAAGTTTTCTTGATTTACTCAGCAACTGTAGAAGAACTTTGGGTTTTGTTTGTCAGGAGAATTTCTTGGACTGGCAACTCTTATTATGGGAACCAGAAAAATAGTGTTCTCCTGTTTGTTGGGAATTTAACCAATTTTTCTAAGCCTGTGTAATTAAAATGGGCAATAAATATATTAAACAATAATATATGTATGGAAATTTAAATAACACAAAGAATTATTTAACGTCGTAAAAATCTCCAATGAGAAGGGAAAATCGACGGGGCAAACCGACAACTTCACTATCACTAAATAATAATGGGAATACAATATTTATCCTCTCAAGATTATCGCCCTAAATCAAGAGGTAATCATACACTACCACAATCACGCAACACCGTCAAGAACAATATTCTTGACACCACAAATTACTCATCGAACAACGATAGATGGAATCCAATAATCAATAACAAGATATGAAGAAAATATCACCAAACTCGTTCCAAGAATTAACTTGGAGAAACCACCGCTTGAAGAAGACGAATACCAAATCGAATGTCGAAATAACATTCCAAGCGATTAATCACTGCGCGGCTGATTTTTCCTTCCAATTGTCTCGTTTCCCATGCGTGAATATGTATTTGCAATTTCCACTTTCTGCCTTTTTCATGTCCTCAATTCTCTGGTTTCGTGTCTTTTTTTTCAGCCTCCTACATGCATGTCTCAACACATATATATATATATATATATATATATAGTGCCTTAAACCTAATCTAATTTGGCCTAGGATTTCGTCTCTCTCAAAGCTTCTAATTTTATTCAGCCAAATTACTTAATTCATTCTCCAATTTTTGTCTTGTGTTTAAGTTGGATATCATCATTGGTTGAACCTGCCCAACAATCTCCCCCTCCAGTCCATGAGGGAGGTATCCCACACTTCAAATGTATCACTTGAAATGCATACCGGCATGGCCGGCACATAACTCAAGCTTATGCTTAGTAACTACTTTTGTTAATATATCAGTAATGTTCTTGTCAGTGTGAATCTTTTCTAACTGCGGAAGCTTCTCATTAACTGCTTCACGAATCTAATGATACATGACATCAATGTGTTTGGTGCGAGAATGATACATAGAGTTCTTACTCAACTCAAGAGCACTCTGACTGTCACAATAAATGACGTACTCACTTTGTTTCAACTTGAGCTCCTCAAGAAACTTTTTCAACCATATCACCTCATTTCCTGTTTCAGTGATAGCAACATACTCAGCCTCTGTTGTAGATAGAGTTACTCATTTTTGTAACTTAGACTACCAAGAAACATCTCCCTCTACAAAAGTAAACAAGTACCCAGATGTCGATTTTCTGTTGTCAAGGTCACTTGTCATATCTGCATCTGTATACACTGTCAAAGTTGGCTGAGCTCCCCCAAAACCCAAACACAAATCAGAAGTTCCTTTGAGATACGGCATAATCTATTTTACTGCTTTCCAATGCTCCTTGCCCAGATTAGATAGAAATCTGCTAACCACACCAACTGCGTGTGTAATATCAGGACAAGTACAAATCATCGCATACATCAAACTACCAACAGCTGAAGAATAAGGAATAGCCACTATTTTCTTCTTTTCTTCATCAGTCGAAGGACTGGATTTCTTGGTTTGTTTGAAATGAGCTCCAAGGGGTGAGCTAACTGGTTTAGCCCTCAGAACCTTTCAAGTACTCGCTCAATATAATGTCTCTGTGATAACCGTAACTTCTTAGATTTTCTGTCTCGAACAATCTCCATACCCAAAATCTGTTTAGCTGACCCTAAATCTTTCATATCAAAAGATTTGTGCAAAGAATCCTTCAATTTCTGTATCAATCCTACATCCTGGCCAACTATAAGCATGTCATCGACATAGAGTAGCAAAATAATAAATTTATCATCTGGAAAATATCTGAAATAAACACAAGAATCTGCAGTAGTTCTTGTGTATCCCTGACTCATCATAAAAGTATCAAACTTTTTATAACACTATCTTAGTGCTTGTTTTAGGCCATACAAACTCTTCTTTAATTTACATACAAGGTGTTCTTTCCCCTTCTGTTCAAACCCTTCTGGCCGTAACATATAAATCTCTTCCTCTAAATCATCATGAAGAAAAACAGTCTTCACATCAAGCTGTTCAATTTCCAAGTCTAAATTAGCTGCTAAACCCAAAACAGCTCTGATGGATGTCATCTTCACCACAGAGGAGAAAATCTCATCAAAATCAACACCGTATTTCTGTCCAAAACATTTCTCCACCAAACGAGCCTTGTACTTCAACAACTCACCATTGATGTCTCTTTTGATTTTATACATCCATTTATTCCTCAAAACCTTCCTACCTTTAGGAAGATTTACCAGCTCATAAGTGTTATTCTTATTTAAAGAAGTCATCTCATCTACCATAGCTTTCATCCAGTGGGATTTGTCTTTATGACCCTGAGCCTCTGAATAACTTTCTGGTTCTCCATCCTCAGTGAACAAAATATAATCAGACTCAGGATACCTAGTAGATGGTATACGCCCCCTTACAGATCTTCTTGATTCTCTAATTTCTTCTTCAATAGGGGTCTCTCCCCCTAATCAGTAATCTGCTCCCCCTGATTATTAGTCTGATCAACTAGACTATCATCGATTGTTTCATCATCAATAGGAGCTACCTGACTACTAGCGCTAGGTTGAAATGCTGAGGAATTATCAGGTACGACACCAGAAACAGCTGAAATCATCCCTTTAGGTTGTTCGACTTTATCAAAGTCCTCAATCATCTGATATTCATAAAATAATGCATCCCTACTTCTAATAAGCTGCCTTTTCTTTAGATCCCAAAACTTGTATTCAAATTGTTCATTACCAGAGCCAAATTACTTAATTCATCCTCTAACTTGTGTCTTGTGTTTAAGTTAGATATCATTATAGGCTGAACCCGCTAACACTACTATTTGCATGCAGAAATTACAGATCTAAGAAGAATCATGGAAAAAGAGAGCGGATTCTGTAGTAAACTATAAAATCTTAACCACTACTATTTATTATTGAATTATTATTTTTATTTTATTTTTTTGGGGGGATGGGGTCCCTCATTATCACTAATGAAAGTGAACCTTTTATTCCGTACGAATCGATCTTACTTTATTTCAACTCCTTTTCTCAAAAGAAATATATGACCGATTTGGGATTTATGTATACATCTAAAGAGATTAATTTGGCCAAGGGAGACTGGTTTGGGAAACTTTTTGATCCCAGAGAAATCGCCTGAAAATTGTATAGTTTCATCAAGATGTACAATCTCAAGAATGACTAAACTCGGTGTTGAAATAAAATGAACAAACCACTTATTGGTCAATAGTGTGAAATTTCTAGTGTTGACGTTACGGCGGTAAATCTAAACCGCCAAACTACGGAACCAAACTAAAATTGCAATCTCGAGACCTTTGGTTTGGATACACGTGGACCTGTCAACAATTTGGTTTTAATCCAAACTGAACCATAGATGCTTGAGAATGCAGCAATGTTGAGCAGACCATAGAACTATGGCAGGGGTAACTACAGTAGAGGAGCTAGCAGTAGTGGTGGAAGGAATTGGGGGAGAGGCAGAGGCAATTACAAGCGAACAAAGGAGTAGAAAGCCAAATTGCATTGTGAGTATTCTAAAGAGAATGGGCATGAGGTTGATAAGTGTTTCAAGCTTCATGGATATCCTGATTGGTATGAAGGAGCAAAAAGGCAAAGTTGTGGCAAATATGGCAGATCATCCACTCAGCTTTGGAATAGATGATCCAATAGAAGGTGAAAAGAAGTCTATACCAGTTACATGCATATCACATCTGATTGAACAAGAGACTACAAAGTACACGAGTGGAAGGATGTGTATGGGAGCTAGAAGCAGTGTGAACTTTGCCCGTTTTGGAGATTTTGCTAGTAAGAAAACTCTTGAGAACTATTTCATTATGCTTTTACTGTGCTAGGGAGTTTAGAAGAAGCTTTTTGGATTTTAGAAATAGGACCGAGTAGTCATATGTACACCAACTTAAATCTCATAACTTGCTATAAACTTGTTAATGTCGACACTCTTTATTTGCCTGATGGTTCTATTCAAAATGTCACCCTTATTGGACACATCACTCTTACAAAAAGGCTATAGCTGACAGATGTTCTTATATTCCCTGCTTTAAATATAATTTATCGTCAGTTGCACAATTAGCTCAAACAGCTCAACTAAAATTCGAATTCTATTCCCACCATTACATTTTACAGGACCTGCAGAGCAAAGGAGTATTAGCTGTTGGAAAGCTGATTGGAAAACTCTAAATACTGAATCCCAAGTCCTTGAATAAACCTATTCCATTTCATTCTGTTATACCTGACCCTTGTTCAATGCTAAACCTTTCTTCCATTCCAGTTGTAATAATGCTTTAGATCGGAATGGCACATGAGGCTTGGTCATTTCTCACCGGTTGTAATGAACCATATGGATTTTGCCCAGGCCCTGATGTTCCAATCTAAACTTCCCTTGAAATTCTAGTCACATTCTATTCTTGCTGCCATCTATTTGATAAACAGATTGCCAAGCACCGCCATGCACTGGAAAACTCCTTTTGAAATCTTGTATAATACCAAGCCAGATTATGGTTGCATTTGTCATGCAACAAACATTCAGCCACATAAAGATAAATTCATCACTAGAGCTCATATAAATTCACTACAACAAATGTCACATAAAGATAAATTCACCACTAGAGCTCATATAAATTCACTACAACAAATGTCGCCTATAGCGGATAGTCACTGCTACAGGCTGAAATCCGCTATAGACCTATTGCAACGACTTTCCGAGACGACAACGTTTTTACTATAAGTCCGTACATATAGCCTCTTAGCGATGACTTTTGGCCCTATTGCGACGACATAGGTGTTGCCGCTATACATCCGATGGTTTTGGGCTACAAAAATTTTTCACCCCTGCCCAACCCACCAGTTCCTTAACCCAACCAGCTGCCACCATATTTAATTGAGCAATTTCTTTCCGAAAATCCTCCTTTGTGCACATGGACCTTCACCAATTGAGCTAGAGGAACTTTTTATTCACCTTTTGCATTTATAATATATATTATATAAATTATTACTCCTAAAGTGATGAACATGATACTTATAGTAACAACTTGTCGTCGGTATAAGTCTCAACAAAGGCAGGAAATTATCCCGCCAACGTTACAACGACGACTTACATGTCGCCGTTATATATGGGACCTATAGCATCGACATCATTTTGTTGTCGCTACAGGTGTTATGCTAGTCGCCGCTATAGCCAAAGCTGTAGCGACGACTTTTAGTGTCATCGCTGATAGTCACTGTTATAGGCCTTATTTTTTCTAGTGATTGTATAACCTAGACACAAAACAAACTTTTACTTCAAGAGATGTTCAGTTTTTTGAACATCAATTTCCTTACATCACCTCTTCAATCACTGATTCATCTCAAACCCCTTTACCTGTAATGCCTAATCCAGACACCTTAACTGAAACTCCATGTGACCAACTAGAAACCTCACCAGGGACAGATCGTATAGAGCATTTCCATGGACATCAAATTAGGGAACCACATCATTCAGGAGAGGAAAGTCAGGACAGGTGTTCTCATACACCTGAATGTGCAAAAATAGAAAATATAGGAGGGTTGGGTGATGAATGACCAGTGGATCATAAAGTTGACCATGACGTTACCCATGATCTGGAGCTATTGTGCTAAAACTCCAATTGTATGGCTCCAAGACTTTGTTACCCAGTTCACCCAAACCAATCAATCAACAGCAGCTCATGTTTCCTTCTCTGTATCTCTAACCATTCCACAAAGTTCACCACAAACTCCACATATATTTTCTTATTATGTTTCACCTAAGTTTAGTGGTGCATATATTTCTTTTCTTGCAAATGTGTCTATCTTATAGGAGCCAACTTATTACTCACTGAGTGGTTGGAAGCTATGGATATAGAACTCATAGCGTTGGAATCAATTCGCACCTCAGAACTGCCACCACGTAAGAAAGCTGTTGGATGCAAATAGATGTTTAAAATTAAGATAGAACCTAATGGGTCAGCTGATAGGTACAGGGTTAGGCTTGTGGCTAAAGGGCATCACCAAGTGTATGAACTTGATTATAAGGATAGTTTTTCACCCATGGCTAAACTAGTGCCTGTAAGGGTTATTATAGCACTTGCCACTGTTAAATCTTGGCCTTTACATTAGCTTGATATAGATAATGCTTTCCTTCATGGTTTCTTAGAAGAGGAAGTATATATGTTACCACCAGAAGGATATACCAAGGCAAAGCCAGGTGAGGTTTGTAGATTAATGCGAAGTTTATATGGTTTGAAACAGGCTTCGCGCTAGTGGAATACAGAGTTTTGTGCTAAATTGGTTACATACGGATTTCAACAATCTTGTCATGATCATTGTTTATTCATCAAGGAAGAAGGTGAATCTTTTTTTGGCCCTATTAGTTTATGTAGATGATGTGCCCATAACAGGACTAGACATTGAATGTCTCACTCAGTTGAAACATTACTCGGATAAGCTGTTAACTATCAAAGATCTAGGCTATGCTAGATACTTTCTTAGATTGGAAATAGCTAGGAGTCAGGAGGGCACCTACTTAAATCAGTGAAAATGCATTCTCGAGATTCTACAAGATGCTGGACTTTTAGGAAGTAAGCAAACTTCCACACCTTTACCTCGAGGCATCAAGCTCACAGCCAATTCCGGTCCTGTTTTATCAGATCCCAAAATACAGAAGGTTTATAGGAAGGCTTCTTTATCTAAATCTCGCAGGACCTGATATCACATTCCCTGTTCAACAACTCAGTCAATTTGTAAACAACCCCTGCCAAAGTCATTGGGAAGTAGCTCTACATGTTCTCAAGTACCTCAAGGGATGCCCCTCTTGCGGTTTATTCTATTTCTCTCAATCTGATTTTGCTCTACATGCTTATAATGTTGCCAATTGGGCTGCATACCTTGACATCAGGAAGTCCGTTACAGGTTATATAGTGTTTATCTAGGGTCCTCTCTGATTTCTTGGAAAACTAAGAAACAAACCACCATCAATAGATCCTCAACTGAAGCTGAGTACAGGGCCCTGAAGTTCAGTTGATTTCATATATTCTACACAATTTAACGGAGTGCCAACTTCAGGGGGGAGTGAAGAATATGTAATGTTTTCATATATTCTGATTTTGATTAGTAGAGGGCCATTTCTGTAATTTCTCATCTTATTTTTTCCTTTGCCGGATGGCTTGTATTCGTTGGTTTTAGCACTTGTATAAGGCTTATGCCTTACTACCGCTGTAACTGATTTTACACTTTGAATGAAGATTCTCGAAGCTAATTATTCTTTCAAAGCTCCCTAAACTGTTGAGTACATATGGTCAATGAAATCAAAAATTTACCACATCATAAGTGATTTGACTCAAATAAAACACAAAGTTGAGCCATGTCATTTCTGAACTGTGAGGATATTTATAATAAGAGCAACAGTAAACTCTTGCTAGGATCCATTGCTTTAATGATATCCATAAACAATCACCGCTAGATGTCACTCCATGCCAAATTAAATGTACTTGCTAACTCTAGTCCTTCTCGTACTGCCAAAGCCTTATCAACCCAGAACTACTTATGAAAGTGTGCATTATCAGTATAGGCTTTTAAGATAGTCTCTTATGACCCGATGAAAAGGACCCCAAAACTCAAAAACCATCGCTAAAAGTAAATATATAGTTTAAGTGTGATATAAAATATACAAAAATTATATAAAAATTACATTTATTTAATTGATAAAGGAGAAAAAAATAATTGTCAATTATAATTAATTAGATCATTAGTTCAATTCACATGATTATTATATGTTTAAAATTTAAATATTTTTTAAAGTTAAATTTTCACTATATAAATTTTAGTTTTAATCCAAGGTCCCAATAAAATTTTAATTTAGATGCCCTTGGTACTACTCTTTGTTGCCCTTACCGTTTACCTTTAGTTTGTTGAGCTAATTGACAACTGTTGCCCCCTTTAGTTTACCATTGGCCTGTTGACCTAATTGAATTTGATTTTAATATTGTAAAATAACCGAATTTTTATCTTCTCAAAAAATTAAAAAAAAATAAAGACAATTAGGACATTCTGTTTATATTTTTTAAATTTATTTTAAATCTTGTCTTTTAAGAATAAATATTAAGTAAATGAAAGATTTCAATTCCCTTGTTTTGAGTATTTTCAAAATTTTAAACTGAAAATTTCAAAACAAGGGAAATGAAATTCTTCATTTACTTAATATTTACTCTTGAAAGACAAGATTCAAAATGATTTTAAAAAATTTAAACAGAACAGGCCTAGTTTTTTGTTCGGTTTGGTTTTCCTAAAATCATAACCAAACCATCCCCAGACCTGTTTGAGAAATCTCTTCATTTTTTCAATGAAAAACTATCAATTGGATTAGATATGCACTTTAATCTCGGTAAATTAAATAGCATTTCTATAAGCAATATTTATGTTTAATTTGTTCAAAATAAGGAGGAGAAATTAAATTAAAGAATTTATGATGGTGATGTTTTTCTGCAATACGTTGAGGGCTTGAGCTTTAGGACGTACACTGATTGGCGATAGTACTACATACTCCTTCCGTCCCAAAAAGATATTTCTCCTTTCCTTTTTTATCCGTCCCGAATTATATTCACTTTTCCTAAGTTAATTTTTTAGTTTTCTACTTTTAGTTTTCTTCCCCTCATATATGATGTATAGTAATCAACAACAAAGAACAGCAAAGGTGAAATATTAAATAAATCAAAGAGTATATTAGGAAATATATTGCTAGATTGTACATTTTCAATAATATTAAATGATATTTTCTTACTCTATGTGAAAAATGAAAGGAAAATATTTTTATGGAACGGTGGGAGTATTATATAATAATAATAATAATAATAATAATAATAATAATAATAATAATAATAATAATAATAATAATAATAATAATATCAAAATGCATGCTTTGATCACTTCAAAAAAAAAAAAAAAAAGCGTGCTTTGAGGATCCAACTAGCAATAACGTGGTGGTGTTGGGCTATCGTGGGCGGAGCTGAAGCTCTTAAAGCCCAAAATGACTAATTTCAACAATAGCACCAATCCTAGACAAAAGTATGAAAGATACGCTTGAAGCATCGTTTCACTTTTAAATGTGCTCAGCTTTCTTAATCTGCCAATAATATTTTGCCGCTACAACGAAACACAACGTACCCTTCCGGAGAAACCCTAATGCCTTTCCATTACAGTCACAACGTTTCAGAAAAATCCCTACAAAATGGATCCCCCCCAGGGGGGGGGGGGACACTTTCTAAAATCACACAAAATAATTACCCACACTACTTGCCATGGAATCCCCTCTTGTTTTCTTTCAATTCAACGAAACTGAGAAGAAACTAATTCGGAAAATGCTGGAAATGGGAGTCGATTCAGAAGTATTGAGGAAGATTGTGGCTTTCTGGCTATGGTTAGAATCTCAGGGAGTGAAAGATACAATAAAGAAAATAGGGTTACAATGTGAGAAAACTGTAGCCCTAGTTTGCCTCGAGGCTGAGACTGCAATAACTGCACTTGAAAACCACAATTCACAACTCCATTCCTCTTCGAAAATTTGTTTACAATTCACTAGCAACATCGTCTCCAACGGTTCATCAGTCAATCTCGAAGGTTTTTTTGAGGATAAAGCTAAGGCATGGAGTGGGTTCTTACAAGTTCTCAATGAAGTTTGCGGGATTGTTTTGAATGGTATATTGGGAGACCAGAAAAATGATCAGGGACGGATAACGTTCAAACTGGTGGAGATTGTGCAGAAACTATTTCAACCAAGTAATTATGGTGGCTCCGAATTGAGGCCATCGATATCATCAGGACTGAATCCAATGGCGAGGGAGTGGAGGCCGGATCCCGAAGAAAAGCGTTCTTTATACATCACCTTCTCACATGGCTTCCCCCTTTCGCCATCTGAAATTCACGTCTATTTTTCAGGGTATGTAATTTCTGAAACTGTTAGTTCGCACAGTAACATGTCATTATAATAATACGTACAATGCATGGTTAGTGATTTATTATTATTATTATTTTTTTTTTTTACAACGAATTGATGAGTGCAGGATGTATGGAGACTTTGTGGAGAGCGTATATGTTCACCAGCCGCGGGACAGGGCGGTGCTACCCCAGTTTGGGAGGATTCTGTTTAAGGAGGCGTGGTTTCGCGAATGGATCTTAATGGGAAAAGAAGAAGTGAGGTTTCATATTTTTGGGAAACCGCTGTTCTGCAAAAGGTTTATCTCTAAAGACCACAGATCATCATCTTCAAGGGCAAACCCAAATTGATAATGGATAATGTTCTTTAGCAACTATAATATTTAACGGTCTCGTGAGAGATTTCTTTTTTTTTTCTTTGAGTGTGTGTTTTAAATTATATATGTGAGTTATGATGATTCAGTACTTTTTAGGTACGTTAAATTTTGAGATCAACCAAACCCGAGTTTCAAATGTACATTGAAGAGAGAGTCCCAAATGAATGAATCAAAATGAAGAGCGGTATAATTCAATACTTTTAGGTACGCTAAATTTTGGGATCAACTGAACCGAGTTTCAAATGTACATTGAAGAGAAAGTCCCAAATGAATGAATCAAAATAAAGAGTACTCATATGGTATAATTCAGTACTTTTAGGTACGTTAAATTTTGGTATCAACCGAACCCAAGTTTCAAATGTACATCGAATAGAAAGACCCGAATGAATGAATCAAAATAACACAAGTGATATACAAGTGATTTTCATTTTTTTCCTCCCTTTTTTTTTTTTTTTTTTTTGCCTTTCAGTTTCAGAATTTCCTATCTCTTTATAATAAATAGATTAATTATGTAGCCTCTAGCTTTATAAAGATGTTATTTTGGACGTGCATGGGCAGGAAATGTACAACTTATAATTCGTCAAGTTATTGGAATTCGAATCCCCAATTTGAAATTGATGATTTTCTTTCCCGGCCAGTGATATTTCCATTCAAGTACTATTGTGCAGGAGGTCACCCGTGCTTTCCATGGTCCCAATGGCCAATATCATAAAAAGACCATCATTTTGGAGGATTTATGATAAGGTTACATATATTAAAGTATCCTATTTTGATCGTGAGTGAGGGGCGGCAAACTAGAGAAAGTAGAGATAACAACTGGATTAAATACATAGTATTTGATAACAACTGGATTAAATCCAACCTAGGATTGATAATTTGTATATATACATATGTGTGTGTGTGTGAAATAGAAGAGCAAACTATGTCAAAATTATATCGAGTATATTATATGTTGAAAAAACGTGATTTTTTTTTCTTTTTCTGTCTTGTCAAACAGGGACGGAGCTGGTATAGATTTCGAAAGAAATTTTTTTAGGAGAGAAAAGAGCTTCAGCCACTGGAAACTTGAAGTTTTGTATGAGATTCTACGAAGAGGTTCTGGAACTCGGTATTCATTTTTTTTTTTTTTTAACTAAATCCATCATTTCATTAATTGATAAAAGATTACAAAGTTTTGGCATGCCATCACCACTGAGACTCAGGAGCCACTAGATCTAACACCTAAAAACAAAAAGTACAAAGACAGATAGAAACATAACAAGGGGAACCAAAACAAAAGAAAATGCCCAGCCAAAGTCCAGTTAAAAAACCGTATCAACAGAACCTCGCTCAAGGCCGACTCCCGCAACTCTACATCTTCGGTCATCAGCAAACTCCACCAACTGGGTATTCATTTAGGGAAGAAGAAGAAGTAGTGCAGAAGTACCCATTTGCCCTTATTATATTAGACTAAAGTACCTTGATGATTTCATGGGCTTTGAAATAACATAAATTGTTGAGCCCAATTAACTAGTGCATAATAATTATATATATTAATCTTGTGTCTCCCTCAATGTTCCCATTATAATGTGCTTAATAATTTGTGAGTGACTTTTTTCTTTCCCCTTTATTTTCTTTATTTTTGGATGAGACGAATTAACATCTGTTCTTTGGTTTAGCCTTGTTATTTACGCTTCATGAAACATTGGGTACGAGATGTCGTTTTATTATTTAACCTTCATGATTTCTATTTAATAAGAAACCATTAATTAGTTTTAATACATATTAATATTAATTCACTCAATCTAACTGCATAATAATATTTTAACACGAACCGTTCAATTTCAACTATATATTTTATACAAACTAGTTTAGTTCAATTATCCTTTGTTTTTTTTTTTAATATTTAGGTTGAAGCTGTAGCTTTAGTTATCAAAATATGGTGTCTCGCGGCGAGAATTTTGCGGACTCACAACATCAAAATGATGACCTCACTGAACTAAAAAGCTACCTCCATCCCTGTTGTCAAACTACATATATATTTACTACAAAATATGCATATATGTCTTCACGAAAAAGTACTAGAGGAATGTTATTGACATATCTCACCCCTAGCATCTCTCATATACTTGAAGTGTGATGTGCGTCGATGATAAATTCCAACTAGAAGTTAGAATCTACCATTAAAGCTCGTGAATATGCTAATTATACTTAAAAAAATTTTGACAGCATCTCCTATATTTTATGAATAATCCGCCATGTATAATTAACGAATACCAAACTCATACTCAAAACAACCATTAAAAACTTTCACGACCACAATACACCAAGTTCAAATGGATACATATCATAACATCACGAAATTTACATAAAGATATGCATACAAAAGTATATTAGTCTCATTCACTTTTTCTTATTGTACATGAGCATGCAAAATACTTCATTATATTTCTTAGTACATTAAAACATATTTCCATGCCATATTTCTATTTGATCATGCAAACCTTGCAAAAGGCTCGTCTTCAGAATGAAACTAATTCCAAAAATTGCTCAAATTTCAGTTATTAACTGTAAAGAAAACATTTAAAGAAATATATTTTTCATGAGCAATAATACCCAGTGAGTGGAAAGTTGAGAAAACTACCATACTTTTTAAGATAATCATTCACTACCATGTCGTTCTAACAAAGTCATAAGAAAAATTATCTTTAATAAAAATTTAACATACAAATAATTTCACCAAGGAATTATCCAACATCTCATCACCATAATATGAAATCATATGCGCATAGACACAGCTTGCTATAGATACCATTTGCCCTAGGCGGTGCAACAATTAGCTTGAGCTAAGCCCCTTCACCTAGGCGACAATCATCTTGTCAGTTTGAGCCATAGGCCCCTTCGCCCGTGAGTGGCATACTCATAACATAGGAAACAACTTGGGGAAATTTTTGAATCATTTGAATTTCTAATAAATCATATCTTTGAAATTCTTAGACATCACATTCTCAACTTCATAAACTTCTCGAATGAAAAAAGAATTTCAAAGATATCCATAAAAGCATTTTTGCCATAAATTTCACATTATCATATAAAATCAAAACACAATAAACTTCATTTTCAAGAGATTCGAGAAAATTTTCATTCACGGGCTATATATATAAAATTTAGTTTGATTGGTAGGCTTTTCCAATTTCCTCTATGTCTGCTGAAACATAACATGAGCAATATAATTAATAATTCATTTGCTTACTCTTTCTATAAACTATAATTAATTTTATTTCCTTTACTTCTTTCCAAATGGTGTAAAGTTCCTAAAACACTATATGTCAATATAAAACTCAATTACATAATATAAGCCTTCTATTCTTTTTAAAATACCTAAACCCACATCTCCTATTTCAATTAATTGTATCAATGTGAAATTTCCTTTTTGGGTTACAAGTCCTACATTTCTTTAAATTTTCAAGATTTATTCATTTTTCAATTAGATATATAGTCGCCCCCTTCATATAATTATTCTAAACTTTACTTCATCTTACAAATGGTAATAGTATTACACATTAAAGTCTCAAATACCCCACTAAAATAACAATACTAAATCTTAACCTTTAAACAAAACTTCCTACATTTTTATTAAACATTAAGTGCCCCCTTCCTTGCATTTATTACCAATTTCAATAAAATTTTTAATTACCATGATATATTGATATCACTCCGTAAAATCATAACACCAACTTATATAAAAATTTTCAATTTTATTTCCTTCATACAAAATTTCATCCATATACTAGCCAACCATAACTTCTTACACTAACATCATGAACCTCAAATTTCGTAACGAAAGAACGATTTCATGCCGTTAAAACGTGTAGTAAACAAAATTACAACATAGTATGCATGTAAATTTCCATAAACCCTTAACCAAAAAAAAAAAAAAAAGTACATCCTAAACTTATATAAATCAAGGCTTAAAGACAAATAACTCTTGTATTGGATTCTTGTATTCTTCTCCTCTTTTCCTAAGTTTCTTCTAATTTTTTTTTTAAATTCTTGTCTCCACTTAAGCCCTTAATCTTGTGTTTATATTTAATTTAGTCTTCACGTTTCAATCTATCGCGTGAAATGAAAGCATAAGGAAAAACTGTGATGTCACAGTTATGGTAACACTTGGATTGAGTTTCAATTGGATGGCTTCCTACATGGCAAAAATTATTGAAAATTGGTAAAAGTCATCTCCAATGGTTATGTGAATTGCATAAAGTAACAGACACTTGTTAAGATATGCGTAGTTAATACAGTAGTAGCAAAGAGAGAGAAAGAAAAAATAGGAGAGTTGATATATATAGACATTGTTCATTACATAATCTACATCTAAACATTATAGCAGATAATGTCTACTTTTTTTAGTGCCACGTAATTTTTTTAAACGATGTGGTAGAAAAATTTCTCTACTGGACATTTCATTTGGAGATGCTCTTAGTTATTACAGTACCCGAACTTGTGGGGTATGTGCAATAAAAATGATTTCCATGAGTTGTGTGTTTGTTATGTGTACCACATTTTAATTGTATGAAGATGTGTACAACTTTGTTTATGACTTCGCTTATGCTCTCAAGTATTTTGTCCCATTTTCTTTAGTTAAATTTTTTAAAAATTAATTGACTTGCGTACATAAATAATATGATATATATATATATATATATATCTGAAATATGACAGCACTTGAAAAAAAAATTCGTTATATTGTCCTCCCATGTGTGTAGAAATCTACGAGCCAAGTCGCCGGCGGCCATGCTCAAGCTTCTGGTTCTATATGCCAGACTCTTTGAAATGGGTTGGTAACTCACCGGCTATTATTCATGATGTACTCCTTTTCGATATAAGTAATGAGTAAATCTTATTCCTCCCAGAAAAAAAAAAAAAAGCCTGGATAAATAATTAATTTGATTTCTAAATGAAGAAATGTTTAGACAAAAAATATATCTAATTAGTGGAAGATTAGGGATTTATTGAAGGGAAAAGAAAGATAAGGATTCACTTAAAATATAAATAATGAGGAGCTTTAGAATAATTCTAATAATATTCGTAGTGTGAATATAATAATTAGTCTTAGGTTAAATAATTATGCGACATATTCTTCACTAAACGGATATAACAACAACAATAATAATACAACATACTCATAACGGTCTATCCCGCATTTCACACAACATATAATAGGATCATATTTTTTAGATATTATATTACATCACATTTAAATTAAAACACATCACATGTTCGCTAATTTTATTGACTTGATTAGAAAAATGACTAGTCAGAAATCATACCATAAAATTATTGCTCGACTATATCCGATTGAAGAAAAAAAGAAAAAAGAAAAAAAAAAAAGAACAACTCATTTCCCAATTTCTCAAAATTTTATCGCTTTATGGTGTCGTGTGCGTTGCATTCCTATATAAAATATATATATAAACAATTTTATTTTATCTACACGCATGTATTATTATGAATGCATGTAACACATGACATACATTTAAGTTATAAATATGTGATGCTTACAGTCTAAATGTTTGACACATATATACACATGTATAATAATATATATGCGTATAAGTAAAATAAAATTTTATATATATCACTACTCATTTAAAAGTGTGAACCGTGGGCCCATCGTCAAAAAATCGACGCTTTTCCGAAAATGGCCCTACAAAATTGTTGTTTTTTCAAAAATGCCCTTGATAGACAACATAAGACAATTTCCAGGGAATAACCATTTGTCCCACTTCCCTCACACTTTGCAATATATTTCTCCTTTGACTTAGTCTTGCTGCTAAAATTTCCACCTTTTTCTAATTGTCATAATTGAAGTTAAATTTTTGTAGGCAAGTGTCATGAAGTTTCGGAGATCGGA
>CAVNYN010287043.1:44307-112328 GCA_963692815.1 Nyctanthes arbor-tristis
AACAGTCCTGTCTGCCTGCTACTCGATTTCTTTCTTCTACAGTCTTCGTCCTTCTGGGTTCGCTGTGTTGTTTACTCATGAGCATAATTTCACATATCTGTTCATTTTTGAATAAATACTATCGGTGATTGGGGGCGATTGGGCGATACCGGCGATTTGCTTTGACGTTGTGGGAGTGGATGTCGCCAGAACCAGATCTGCTTATTGCAACCAGTGCCGAGTCGTTGGTGAGTTTCTCACACTGAGTCAACTCAGCTTTTTCTCTACACGATGATAGGTTTTTCACCAGCAACGTCAAGTATGTCTTGATTCTGCTTTTGTCCCCTACTTTTTTTCTTTAATTGATTGAATATTAAGAATGTCCAGCTTCTTGTATTGAAAAGATATGAACTTTTTCTCTTGCCTTTTTGTTTGGTCCCAATATTTTTCTCTTGATTTGTATATGTGAAATCTCCTGCATATTTATTGTTGTTCCTTTATTACCGTTTGTTGTCAGCATCATTGGAACTGAGCTTATGTCCACTCTGAAGCTATTATGTTCTTTCCATGTAATGAAGCAGATCTATTAAAATTTTCTGCTTATGTTTTATAATTATTGAATTAGCAATGTGGTTAGTTTGTTGTAGTTCTAATTAGTACTTACTATCCAGATGTATGATTCGATCTATGATGGCATTGTCCCATTCTCTTTAGTAAATTATTGCATGTTCATGGGTGATATTCTCTGAGTTGATTTTTGGTACTAATTTCGACTATCTTTATCTAGCCTGTTGAAAGTGGTTATGTTGTTATATTGCAATGGTGGGCTAGAAATGTTTAGTTTACACTTAATAAAAGAATAGAAAGATTGGACAACTGTTTTTTTCTAAATGTATAGCTCGATGATATTTTGGCAGAAAAAGATTATCTCTGAATTTACCCTTTTAAGATGGAAGTCTAAGAAGTGGTGCATTAGTTTGCATTTCACATTAAATGCTTTATGCTCAACAATTTTCTCCAAAACAATTGAGATTCCCCTTGGCAATGTGCATTGGAAAATTTGCTTATTGTTGAAAGTCGGACCAAGAGATGCAATCATTGCAAAATATCTGGGGAAGTTTTACTTAATTAAGTGCTTATTTGATTCTGATGCAATATGAAACCATGAACATGCTGACCGCCATGCTTTTTTCGAGATTAAAACAACCAGATGTCATCATAAACAGATAAGGATTGATATAATATATATTCATGTGGCTGTTAAACTAAGGAAAGTAGTTTGCTTTAACCTTTAGGTAGTGGACTCAAAAAGACTATTGGTTGATCTTCATATACATGGTGCAAGTGGAATGTACAAAAGGGTCCAATATTAGAGTAACTATTGTGGTACGTAGCTAAGACCAAATTGGATATTGCCGTACATTTACCAAAAAAAGTTGATCAGCCCCTCCTTATTATGTGGAACGTTCTTTTTAGCAATATGCCCCAGATGCCATCGAGTAAGAACAAATTATAGGCGAACCGGCCAATGCATCCTTGGCCATCTAAGGTACTCAATCGAGCCTTTGTATTATTCTAATAAAAGCTTTTGATGTGCCTTTTATCTTTTTCCATTTTTTACTACTATTTTTCTTTTTCTGCAGCTGGTGTTTTAATTTGTGCTTATAATTTTTATCTTTTGATTGATGTCCTAATCCTTGAGTCTGCTTATGGTAAGATTTCTTTATTTTTTCTTTTTATAATCTAATATTCTTAAGTTTTGAAGATATGGGACTGCTGATTTTTTGTTATCTAATATATTCTTATTTTTTTTATCTGTTTAGCAAGACTATTTGATTGGAGCTGGACCACTTAAAGATGGATCAGTTGGGCAAGTATTATATATTATCTCAGTTACTTTTAAGTTATTTTTCCTATAGTTAATTGTGGAGTTGCTCGTTTGTCATTGTAGATGATCAGTTGGGCATGTATTATGTACATGAAACGTATAAATTTTCAGAAAACAGATTGCTGGAACTAATCAAGAAACGTGAATTTCATGTTTCAACTACCACTGCTTCCTTCATTCTTATTTGATTATTAGTTTAACCAAATGAAATTTTCTGAGATACAAAAACATTGGTGTCATATTGAACGTGGGTGGGTTTCTAGACTTGTTGCTTAACTGCATTTATCTACCAATGCTAAAATCAAACATGTTATCCTCTTTCTCTATATTGATTTTCTCTTTGGTTTTTAGATGAGTTGGAAAATTTTGGTGACTTTGGTTTTAATTTACAAGGTCAAGTTATGTTTGACTAATATAGAATTAATATGTATGGTCAAAGCTCAAATTTCAGCGTTCAAGTTGAAAGACAGCATGTGAGTATGAGATATATGGTTTTCAGTTTGTAAATTTTTTTTTTGAAAAAGTTCTCCATTTTGCTTCTTCAATCCTAATAAAAATTTATGAATACTTATTCTACTGTAGTCTTTGGTTCATAACTAACCTGGAGCTTTTATTTTGTTCAAAATGGATGCTTAAGCTAATTTGAACAATGGAATGGAGTTATTCAGGTATATAGTCGAAATTAAAATTCTCAAGAGCAATTTCTGCTGATGTTTATCTATAATCTTTATAGGTAAAAAATTTGCACTATCCACTCAAATCATGATAGCATCTGAGATTGTAAAAAGTTTGGTGGTTTAAGGGGGCTATTTCGAAAAATGCTTTCTGAATGATAGGATTGGTATGCCCCAAATTGCTGGTGACGCCCAAGTGTAATGGATTGTCATCCTTTCTAGACCAGTAGATTAGATGCTTCATGATATTAAATATGTTCTTCTTACCCTGCTCATTTCTTTGACTGGGTTCAGATAGAGTTTTTCTTTTGTGTTAGAAAGTTTATCTCCAAGTAATAACTTCAGTAGTTCGCATATATGCTTGTGAAACTCAGTTAACTACTGTTGATGGCATTCCCAATGTAACAATAATGCAAAGAACACTACAAGGAGATTTCAGGAAGAAATGAAATTAGTTTGACTTGAAAACCCACAACCTGTTGTTCTAAACTTCTATTCAATGTATAATAACTGTTATGTATGCCTGAAGGCTGAAAAGCTTGAGATAACAGTTTTTTTTTGGTCAGCTTATTCGTATATTTGTTTTCCTTCTCTAGGAATCTAGCTTAACCCTGGAGCAAAAATGTTTTCTCCATCGTCACTGCACCATAGGTTATATTTGTAATGGCCGCGTGTGTACCTCCATTATTGCTTTGATTGTCAACTTAATTTTTATTGAATATATCTTGCCTTTGTTTATAACAAGACTCATTTAAGCAAAAATTTTAGTATGCAGAATTATCTTTTTTCCAACTAGAACTGCATCATGCCCTTGTTGTGCAAAGAAAAATTTGTTTACCGGTTTTGTCTCTTGTACATGATCGTAATGTATGCCAATATTTTTTTTTTCTTTTTTCGCTGATTTTTGTTGGTGGGTTCATTTGAGTTTTTCATTTTTCTGAAAATTTAAACTTTGGTGCTCTTTTTCAAGTCATATTTCGAATTTTCTTGTGGTAGAGTGTGGAACATAAATCACAAATGATACAGCTCAATTGAAGCTGATAAAGTATGAAAATATTCACTGGGATTATGTTCTTGAAATAGGAGGCTTTGATCTAGAAAGGTTTTTTTGGTTATTGAATTTTCTGATCACACTTCCTCTATTCTATATTGAAGGTAGGTGCTTAAATTTTTCCGTCATAATCTGAACTATAACTTACCTCGGAGCAGTTTTACTATGTTTTTTTGAAACTAAACCCTGCAGTGAGCGTGCATGTCTCGGCCATGAGTTTGGGTTATTAGAAGTGTTCACCTCTTTTTTCTATGACTTGTTACAATGAGGTATGGAAACTTTGTAAATTTCTGGTCAAATATATATTGATTATTTATCTGATCATGTAATAATGATATCATCATTCAACAATCAGATTATTGACATCTTGCATTATGTCTTTCTTCTCTATATATTCTGCTTTTCTCTTTATATGACATTTTCTATTTCTCAACCCTTTGTAGAACTTCAATTTTGACCATGGTAAGATTGCCATAGATTTTCCCAAAAATGGAACAATTTTGATCTTTCTGTCTCTCATTTTTATCTTTGTAGATTATGAGTCTATGCTCTATTTGCTGGTTAGAGAAGCAGTCTATCGTTATCTTAGCAATCTCGAGTATAATTTGCTTAATCCCTTTGCTCTGCCTTTAAGTGTGAAATTCAATTTTGCACCCGCATTCATTTTATCCATTCAACTTACTAATAGTCTTTAAATTCTTTGTAATCACTTTGTGCAAAAATTGAATTAAGTAAACCATAAGGACACGTAAGGCATCTAATTCAACATAATGAACCACTCACATGTCTAAGCAAGAATGATGTCAAAAGTTTTGATGAACTTGATTCCAATTTCGCCGTTGAGAAACAAGATTTTATTATTATTTTATTTATTTATTTTTGGGTCTTGGGTGAATTACATCCTTGTGTGAACGGGCACATCCAATGCATTAAGTCTGTGTGTAGCTTCTCTATTGACTTCTTCTAATTTAGCTTTTCTTAGGAGCTGTTCTTTAAAATGAATGCTGCATGAGGCTTTGGATTAGTCTGATTGTGTTGCATGTTCATACGGGAGATCCCTATCAGACTTGTTTGATTTGTTTATCCTATTTTGCAAGTAAGGCCTTTGCAATTTTTATAAATATATAATTTTTTTTTTGAAATTTATGGGAGAAAAATCTCAATTTATAAACATTAAGATTATTAAAACTGGAAATTAGTGACACGTGCAACGCATGTGCCGTTATTAGTATTAATAAAAAAAGGCGCTCAAGCTGCAACAATTCGGAAAAAAGCATTGCAATGACGAGTAAATTTCGAAGTGGACTAGGCGTGCACGTGAGTAGGCTTAAAAGATAGTGTCAAAATGTGACCTTTAGTCTCACGATTTACTATTCTGTGTCCATCTCCATATACTGTGATATTCTAGCAAGATTTGCGGCTATTTCTGTAATATCATTTTTGAAAAAAGAAGGAAAATATGTACTTTTATCTTTATTCATTTTTTACATGTGTCACTAATCATATTCCTTATGTGTCTGCGCGCCTCATCTTCAGAAGCATGAGCTTCGTTCATGTAACACTGTATTGATTTTGAAACATCACCCCTTTTCAATTCATCTAAACCAAAGAAAACAAACAAAATATATTGTTAGTTCATTAAAGGTCAATTCCCAATATTCTTGTGTCGTTGATTTCATGTAGAAACACTAATTTTTCTACTTTTACAAAAATTTGACTGAATTGATATGGCATTTTCTGGCGAAACCTAATGATTCTGTAAAACATTTTGCACAGAATTTTTATCTAAAAATAGCAAAAAATATCTACAAACTCAATGGACCTTCAAAAGTGAAACTAAAAGTTTGGCAATCAGGGCGGACCTAGGATTGTTTACAGAACCGAGCTGGATTTAGAGAAAAAACAGCCAGGGTTTGGGAGGGGGCATAGCCCCCTTTCACGGGGGTTCTGGGGCACCGCCCCTGAAAATTTTTTTATACTATAAATTATTTGAAATGAAATTGCACTAAAAATATCATAATACATAACGATTTTAGAAAAATTTGACATAGCCTCTTTTGTAAATTAGCTTAAACCAAACCTGAAATATAATAATATTCTCCAAAATATACAAATCACAAGCATACATAATAACCTTAACATTAGTTATCCATTAACGGTAAACAAAAACAAATATATATTGTAGCATAAAAAATAAATAGGTCTTCATTTTCCTTGATACATAATAAAATAGATAACAAGTGTTTAGAATTAGATTTACATAAAATAGATAACAAGTTGGATTTATTTTTTAGTGTTGGGCTCACTAAATAATAGTCCTTTTATTGGAAAGTCTTATTCAAAGAATTATGTTAACTTATCACTCAAAAAAAAAATTATTACAGTTAATTAAGAACAAAATAAAATAAAAAGGAGAATTAAGTTGGGCTAGCTTAAACAAATTTCAAACCCCAAATGGCTAAGTCAATTGAAACAAGGGCAATTAAGTCATTTCCTAGACAAAGTCTTCATCCCTACCGTCTTCTCTGCCCGGTTTCTTTGTTTTTTTTTTCCTCTCAAACTCTGCAACTCATTCTGGGATCCATTGCGGCTGGGGGTGATTTTACTACAAAAACATAAAAAATCTCGTCCAGAACTCAGTGCAGTCATTGGAACGCACTTGTCCTACATTGGCTCCGTCCACTAAGCTAATTTCTTTGGGTTATGTAGGAAATTTTTTTGGACTACTGGAAAGTTTTTTGGGCCCAGACCGAGTTGGGGCTCTTTCCGGCTCACTAATAGGTCTGCCCCTGTTGGCAATATATATGGGTTGTTGCACACATACTGTTGATGTTGCTTGATCATCTGCACGGCGTAAAATTGTTGCTGACCAACAAATTACATGAGGATAATTCATCACGCACTCAATATCTTCATATTCTAGAGAATTTGCAACACAAACAAATGCATGTGATAGTATGACAATTGTTGATATTGAAACCCATGCATTGTCCATGTACTCCGATCCATTGTAGGAGAGTACTTGCTCGATGACTACTTCGCCTCTTTCTTTTAAACGTTAGACGTGTATTCTTGATCTCCGCCATACGTCTAATGAGATTATCTCACCATGTGTAACATAAATTGTGATGTATCTATTAAAATTGTTCCTATGTTCTAACAATATATTATTAGTGTGTATATATACATATAATTGTATATATAATGTGGTGTTTGATAAAAACTATAGTGATAATAATATAATAATCATATTATAATTGTATATATAATATGATTTCAATAATTACACGCCAGGCCCTTGCGCAAGTGGTGATGCACTGATGCTATTTGGGAAAAAAATTATTGTTATCACGTTTGCACGGGATACACATCTGCGATCAATTAAAGTTTTTCTATTTTTTTTTTCCTGATAATGCAAACAATTAAAGTTGGATGAAAGTTAAGAAGTCCTAACCCACGTTAGGGAAAGTCCTAGAATATCCTAGGTTGTGTCGCCACTGACGGTGAAGTTCCGGCGCTCGTCTTCGGCCGGCGAGTTCCAACTTCCGGTAAGATCTTGTGACTGATATTACTGTCTTTCTCGAATGGGGGATAGAAGTGGAATTGCTCACATATGTCAAAAACTCAAACTCGATGATGACGATGGACCAGCAATCCAAATAGATTCCAAGAAACTCCTTGAATGGCAACAAGATTTAGATAAATGCTTAGTTGGTAAGTTATGGGCACGAAACAAGGTAACAGAGAAGGCATTGAAAATGTTATGCGTTCGATTTGGCGATTTGGTGAGTGTGGAGAAAATAGAAATATCTAATATTTACATCTTCACATTCGATAACATAGAGGATAGAAAACGTGTACTTGCTGGTGGACCATGGAATTTTAATAAACAGCTTTTGGCTTTGGCTGTTCCCTCTGGTGTTGGAGAATTGGAGCCGTTAAACTTTTGCAAAGTCTCATTTTGGGTACAGATTTTGAATGTTCCATTTGCTCTAAAAAATGTAGAATGTGCCAGAATTTGGGGGTCTACAATTGGAGAGGTGGAAATGGTTGACATTGAAGGAGCTTTGATGAGGATTCGAGTTAAAATAAATGTAGAGAAACCTTTAAAGCGTGCCATTCGAATTGTGTTAGGGGAAACTCATGAGGAACTGGTTTTACCTTTCCGCTATGAGCATTTGCCGGAATTTTGCCATGGATGTGGAATAATAGGTCACAAGCTGATAGAGTGCAGCGAGGCAGCCATTCATACAGTGAAAAAAGTGCAGGAGAGAAGGTTTGGAGACTGGCTGAGAGCACCAGTACTTGGAGGACAGGGAAAGAATACAAATCCGCACAATAAAGAGACAAAAGAACAACCAACCCGGGCTAATTCTTGGCCTGTGAAACTCCAAGACCAGCCTAGTAATACAGGAAAAATTGAGGATAAAATGACAGAGAAAATCAGGGCTGCACAACAGGAGCAGGTTCAGGGAC
This sequence comes from Nyctanthes arbor-tristis, assembly GCA_963692815.1. NCBI lineage: Eukaryota > Viridiplantae > Streptophyta > Magnoliopsida > Lamiales > Oleaceae > Nyctanthes > Nyctanthes arbor-tristis. The sequence continues at coordinate 52,376 of CAVNYN010287043.1, forward strand.
TGGACGAGCCTAATACGTTTCCCAAGCAGATGGAGTTAGTTGTCCAGCCTTCTATCCAACAGCACGTACAGAGCAAAGCAAATAGAAAATGGAAACGTTGCAGCAACTCTAGTGAAACCTATTCTAAAAAATCTCCTGATCGATCATGCCGGGAAAAGTATCGGGAGATAGTTTCTCAATAAAAGAACATCGACAAGGTCTCAAAGATTTTGGGCAGCAAAGGACCGAGATACAATCCAAATGCAGTTTCTTTGACATAGAGTCAACGCTTGTTTGTGATGATGGTGGGATGGTGGATTCTTCAAATAAGAAAGCTAAGACAAGCAACATGGAGAAGGATCAAACTGATCAACTGGCGGAGCCATGAGATGCCTTTGCTGGAACGTGCAGGGTGCAGGGAGCCCTGTCACGTTACATGCACTGCGGAAAATTCTCCGCTTATATTCCCCAAACATAGTCTTTCTCTCCGAGACGAGACTTTTTGGAGAAGTAGCAACTAATCTAACGAATAAGTTTGGTTTTGATAATAGTTTTGTAGTTGATAGCCGAGGACGGAGTTGAGGGCTTGTTTTACTATGGTTTAATGAATGTAATGTTATTCTCCAATCATATTCTAAAGGACATATCGATGTAGTTGTTGGATATAATAATAAAACTTGGCGTTTTACCGGCTTTTATGGGCATCCCAAACTGAGCTCCGACGTTTTTCCTGGGATTTATTAGGAAGCTTTGGACAATGAACTCTCTTCCCTGGATCTGTGGGAGAGATTTTAATGAAATAATATCACTTAATGAAAAAGAAAGTGGCGGGATTAGAACTGAAAGTCAAATGGAGAATTTCAGAGATACTCTGACAAACTGTTTCTTAGTGGATATGGGTTTCTCAGGACCGAGATACAAGATCGGAAGAGCACACGCTGAACTCAGTCACCTGAGATCAAAACCGCTTGATAGGTTTTTATGGGATGATAATGCCCAGGTGTTATTTCCTTTGGCGGCAGTACAACATCTGGATTACTGTGGCTCTGACCATCGGCCAATTCTCCTCAACCTGGAACATGCCAGAATAATCAAGCCAGATTCTCGAAACATCAGGAACTTTAGATTCGAAACATGGTGGGTTAAAGAAGAAGGTTACGTGCAAATGGTACAGGAAATCTGGCATAAAAGAAGAGAGGAAATTGGCCATCCTGATTCTACAGATGGGATAGTGAAATTGCTCACTTTTTGTTGAAAAGATCTTTCTCTTTGGAGTCAGCAAACTTTTGGAAACTGGAGAATAGAGTTAAAATATTTACAAGATGAGCTCTCTTGTGTACTTAACGGAGATCACATAGCAGACAATATGGAGAAGGTATGCGAGCTCGAGAGGAAAATCCAACATATCCTTAAAAGGGAAGAAATGTATTGGAAACAGCGATCCAGAATCCAATGGTTGAACGAGGGAGACAAGAACACGAAATTCTTCCATGCAAAAGCGTCATCAAGAAAGAAGAAAAACTACATTCACCATATACATTCACCATATACTCGGAAATAATGGAGAAGATTCGTGCTCTGAGAAAAATATTTCTTCTGGCTTTCAGCAATATTTTGAAGAGCTATTCTCAAGCTCAAATCCATCTGTTGATCAATTGAAAGCTGTCGTTCAAGGCATCCAGACTTCCTTTTCAGATGATGAAGTGAGGTTTCTTGAGATGCCTTTCACCAAAGATGAAGTCAAAGACACAGTCATGTCACTAGGATCGCACAAAGCTCCTGGGCCTGACGGGATCCATGCTATATTTTATCAACTCCACTGAGATTTGATTGGGGACGATGTCTCATGGATTTTCTTACAATGCTTGAATCATGGCATTTCCCTTGTAAGTTTTAATTCTACAAATATTGTATTAATTCCTAAGAAGTTAGAGTCTATCAGGGTGACTGACTTTAGACCTATCAGTTTTTGCAATGCGATTTACAAGATCATTTATAAGACAATTGCTAATAGACTTAATAAGGTACTTCCGAACCTAATCTCAGAGAACCAGAGTGCTTTTCTTATAGGACGACATATTACTGATAATGCTTTAATAGCCTATGAATGTTTGCATTCGTTGAGGAAAAGGAACAATGGTAAGAAGGGCTTTATGGCACTTAAACTAGACATGAGTAAAGCTTATGATCGCATTGAGTGGAGTCTCATTATTCGTATTATGAGTAAAATAGGGTTTCCTTCTCACTGGCAACAACTTATTTTTAACTGTATTTCTTCTACTAAGTTCTCCTTTGTCATCAACGGCCAGCCTCGTGGAAATGTTACTTCTACTAGAGGATTAAGACAAGGCTGCCCTCTTTCTCCATATCTTTTTGTACTTGTGGCAGAGACGTTTTCCGGATTATTAAAACTAGCGGAGTTCAGATAGGATATTTCAGGAATACAGTGTGCTAGATCTAGCCCTCGAATTAATCATCTCTTCTTTGCGGATGATTGTCTCATTTTCTTACGAGCAAAGGACTCAGACATTTCTCATTTTACTCACGTTATGAGGACTTATGAGGCTGGCTCAGGACAACGAGCAATTTTGAGAAATCTTGCGTTATGTTTAGTCCTAATGTTAATAGTGCTGATAAACAAAGATTTTCCCAGGCTTTGAGCATGCAGTTAGAAAATAAATGGAGCAATTATCTGGGGCTTCCCCTTACCTTTGGTAAACAGAAAAGGAGAGATTTTGCCGTCATTTTAGACCGTATTTGGAAAAAAATTACTCTATGGAAGCGGGGACTTCTCTCAGTGGGTGGACGCGAGATACTCATTAAATCCGATCTCAAGCAATTCCAGTATATTTAATGAGTATCTTTAAACTTCCTGATGGGATCCTTTCTTCCATCCAGTTGGCTATTGGCAGGTATTGGTGGGGAGGGGATGTTCATAAGAGAAAACTTCACTGGATTAAATGGCAACATCTACGTCTTCCTAAAGGAGATCGGTGGACTCAGATTCAGAGAGTTCTCGGCTTTCAATAGGGCTCTCATTGCAAAGCAATCTTGGAAATTATTACAAGAGCCCGAGTCCCTGGTGACAAGAGTCTTGAAAGGTAAATACTTCCCTCAGAACAATTTTTTAGAGGCACGGTGTAAAAATGGCGACTCCTTTGCTTGGAAGAGTTTTCTCTGGGCAAGAGACTTATTGAAGTTTGGGCTCCGCTGGAGAGTGGGTGATGGTTTATCTATTTCTATCTTTCAGAATCCATGGCTTCCTCGAAGCCTTAGTTTTCGGCCCATCATAAAGCCTTCATCACAGGTTAATCGAGTGGCTGATTTGCTCACTGTCTCTGGTGAATGGGATCACCGGAACCTACACGACGCTCTTCCGATCTCCCCTGATAGAGACATTATCCTGGGCATCCCTATTGGACTAGGTCATTCACCAGACAAGTTGATTTTGCACTATGATCGTAGTGGCAAATACACAGTCAAAAGTGGATATAAACTTCTCATGAGGGATTCCACGGAACAAGCATCAACTAGTAGACAATATAGTTCTATTTGGTGGAAGAAGATTTGGAAACTGAAGGTGATGTCGAAAGTTCGCTTATTTTGGTGGAAAGTTTTCCATAACATCCTTCCTACCGGAGCTAATTTGATTCGGATAGGGATCCAGGCCAATATTTATGCCCTCACTGCTTCAAAGCTGAAAATACACAACACATCTTGTTCGAATGTCCTAAAGTTGTTTGGAAAGGGGTTGGATTGTGGGATTTTATAAAACAACATCGAGGTTGGACTAATGTCAAAGATGTGGTACATGTGATCTCTTCTTCTAGTGATGATCATCAACTATGCCAAATTTTGTGTGCTGCTCGCTGTATTTGGTATGCACGAAACAAATTCTTGCATGAAGGAACAGCACAGAATCCTATACACACTATGGCTACTAGTTTGAGCCTAGTTGAGACATCCTCCCAATTTAAGGGGGGTGTCCTCAATGTAGAATTCGATGGATTTTTTGGGTTGTATGGATTTTTATGGAATTGATTGATTTTAATAAAATCCATCAAATTCTCATGAATTCTATAACATGGATTTTTGTGGATTTCTAATGGAATTTGTTAGATTTCAGAGGGGGTCTCTAACACAGAATTGATCGCTAGAATTTCATATTGATTTTGTTAGGTTGTTATTTCTAAGAACTTACTAGTGTCATGTCAATAAATTTAAATGTTAGAGTAACATTTTTCTTTTCTCTTATTTATTTATTTTTGTTCGAGTTGAATGCTAATAAATTATTTATTTATTTTGAAAAGAAAGTAATCTTTTATTCGTTAATAGAATTTCCCATGCACGAACAGAGAAATGAAAATGGGTATACAATCAAATCATTGAAAAATCAACCATAACAATAATAAATTATACTCATCATTTTGTATAAATTGAATGTGATATAATCGTTTAAAAACTAGTGTGACAAGGAAAAAAAGGGTTTTGAAAGCTTTTAATTTTATATTTTTATTAATTATCTTTCTGTAAAAAGATTTTATGAAATCCATAAGAATCTAAAGGTGATTTGTCGGATTTTAGTAAGAATATTGCAAGTGCATTTTTAAGTTTAAAATATATAGAATTCCTTTGAGATCTACATCAGATTCCATAGGTAATTGAACACACTAGAATTCTAGAGAATCCATAGAATTCTGAATTTTGAAGACGCTGAATTTTTATGAAATCCACCGAATTCTAAATTTGGAACACTTGAAATTGTACGAATTTTTAAAATCTCCCAAATTCCATATTGAGGACACCCCCTTAAATTATTGCTCCAGAAAGCGTGATAATTATTATAAAGACCTACAGAAATTAAACAAACAAAGAGGAAAGTATATATATACTCATCTCTCAGCTAAAGAGGAACGTATATATATACTCACCTCTCAGCTATGTTTGTGAAAAGCTCTAATTCCTCTAATGTGCCATACACATCATATATGTCATCTATTATTGTTATTAAAACATTAAGCTTCGCCACAATTGTTTGAACAAATGCATATTCAGGCTCAGATATCACTCCGGTGGTCCAAAAGTAACATTCAACGAGCCTATCCCTAGCAAATGACAACTTTTCGGCTAGGGATGTTCTCTTCCACCACCTATACTCTTAGACAAGATCAAAAGATCAGTATTGTAATTTATAAACTTGCCCTAGGGGTTCAAAAGGACAATACATTTATACATAATTAATTAGGCATAATAATTAATTAGGTAAAGATCGTTACCTGGAGACATGTTTTAGTTCTTGCTGATATCTGACTCGAACAAGATTGAAATCCCGTTTAGCAAACTCAAGTAGAACCGGATTCATGTTGTGCCTATTTTCATACACATTTATGAACCATCTTGTGTCACGCCCCCGCTAATTCTCCAATATTTCAGAATATCTTATGTTAATTTACAAATTCTATAGCGGAAGCTTTAATTCAAACAGCGGGGACGGGACATGCAGAACAATCCAATTTATCTTATCTTCCAGAATTTAATAGACAAAGCTAATTATATAAGTTAACAAATCGTCTAACTTTTAAAGAAAACATTAAAGCTAGGGTTTTTCAAGAAATATAAAAACACAAAAAATTGTATTAATAAATATATTTCATTGATTACTAAAGTATGCCAAATCATTAAAGAATTTTCACAGTGAAAAGTAGAGTTCAAATCGATATAAAGATTATAACTCACTATTTTCTTATATGTTATAAGATGTAAAAACATATATATTATAGATGTGGGCATGAAACTATTAAATTTATAGTAGCTTCAAAGGCAGATTTATACTACATGCACAACTCTACTCCATTTCACGAGCACGATTCAACTCCTGGCTTGCCTTGCTTTTCAGATGTTATAACTTCAATCATTTACAAAAATTATAGTAAAGAAGGGAATGAGTACGAAGTACTCAGTGAGTAACAAAAACCCTTTGATTTACCTTTTATTTGAAAGATTTATTTTCCAGAAAATCATTCAATGCATGAAACTTTTGAATGCATAGATGGGCCATATCACTAGTTAAACTACTACCCGTGGTGCACACAAGAATCATATCAATTCAATCATGGCCATGTACAATTAAGTGGATCTCATTTGAATCTCGGTTGACTCCTACCGGAATTCCAGACAGATCAATACAGATACAGAGCAGATACCACACTAATCATCGCCCATCTCGGTATCATTAGATGGATCCTAGTGTGGCAACAGAGCAGAGCAGAACAGATACAGAACAGGTAGAGCAACTAGATGATTCAAAATGCAATATATCAATCTTTCTTTTCAATGCATCAGAATCCATGTTCATTGCTTTAATCAAATACATACTTAGCATTTCAAAACATCATCAATGTTAAAAAGGAAATCAAAGTGATAGTTACTCATCTCAAATCTTCTTCGAATAATTTCAAGTAGAAAAACGTCATTAAAACCTTGATATTCTTCAATTAAAGCTATTTTTAAAGCTATTAAAACTATAATCCTTTCATATATGGTAAGTGACCCTTTTTAAAGGATAAATAAGTGTAATGATGGGTTTCTATGGTTGATTTCCTTCCTCCAATGACTTTGGACGAATTTTGGGATTTGGGAGAGATCGGAAGAGCATGGTTTGGAGTGTTGGGAGAAGATTGAGGGCTAATAACCCTTTTTATAATAGTTGAAAATTAGCTAGTTTTAATAAAATTTGAGTTCCGCCAACCAAATCGTGAGTCCCTCCCCTTTGCATTATCTTTCAATTAAGTCATCGTACTTTAGTTTATGTCAATTGAGGACCGAATTCTTTCTCTACCGTCAATTGAGTAACAATCTTTTAATTTTCTAATACAATTCAAGAATACTTGTGGCATTTCAAATGGTTCATTGTCCAAATACCTTTTGCATTATCAATACATTCTCAATAACCATATTCTAATTTCAATTCATTGTCCAAGCATTAATCATGTGATCATATTCATATAGGTGATAATCTTACCATCCAATGCCATCATAATTCTTGACAGTCTTGTAATCCTTCAATTGAATGGCAACTAGCCTTAAAATTTTACGGGGTGTTACATCTTGCCTGTGCCCGAGGAATGGTCCAGTGCATCAGGAGCTCCAAGGCGTGCCCTACTTGATCATTATGTACATATTTGCCCTCGAGATTTTTTATGGCAAAATCTCTTGCCATATTGAGGATATTTTCACCTTCTACTACCAGAAAAAAAGCTTCATAGAGCTATAACAATCCCTCATTATCATCGCATAGGCTTGGCTTGAAGTCGCCCTTTTCATTCTTGAAGCAGTCAAATATTTCTGCAAGTAGTATCAAATAATTTTCAGCTAAGTTGCGATCTCTATAAGCATGAAAAGGAAATCTATAAAAATCAGGCCGGGAAACTAGCTATAATAGAATGATTATATTTTATTTTTACACCTTGTGAGACGTTAAAGCCATGTTGTCTTAGTAGTCTGACTCCAAAGATGTAACATACAAATCCTTAGTCTAGTTCATAATCATCATCATCATTTCCCTTCCATCTTGTTCTGTCGATTTCTCTCAAGATTTGCTTAATTTCATGCTCAAAATGGTAAGATATTCCAAGCCTCTACAAATTATCAATTAGTTGTAGCTGCTCGAATGGCTCTATTGCTTCATCAAGCATCGCCTTTACTTGCATCCTTAGCTCAGTAGCCCGCACCACATATCTCTCTCGCTACATCATGGATAACATTTGTTAGAATATTAATCTAGACTAATAAATCTTGGTTTAATGAATAAGTTACACGCATTTAGAATTCGTCACGGGTGAAAAGTAGTTTCATGTTTATTTAATTTTCATTGAATAAGTGATTTATTGAAGTATGTTACTGACATAGTAAATTGATGTATTTTTATTTAGTAGTATAAAAAGGAGATTATCTATTGTACTTTGAGCATCAGAATATCGGAGAATAAAATTACATTTGAGTTGAGAAATTTGTGAGTCTTAAAGAGAACAATATTCTTCTCTTGAAGTTTCTATCAGATATTTGCAAGTGTTTTTTATTGGGTTCACAAAACGCTTCCAACAAATTGGTATCAGAGCTTCATTGTAATATGGCATCCAACAATAGTATGTTGCAACCACAGAGATCGGAAGAGCGTCGTGTGGGAAAGAGTGTAGGCAATGTTCCTCGATTTGATGGGAAGAATTATTGTCAATGGAGTCAACAAATGAGAGTCTTATATGGTTCTCAAGATTTATGGGATATTGTAGATAATGGTTTTGTTGAACTACAAGACCGAGATGCTCTTACTCAACAACAAATTAATGAATTAAAGGAGAATCATAAGAAGGACAAGAAGGCTTTATTTTTTATTTATCAAGCTGTTGATGAAGCTATTTTGAAAGAATTTCTAGAGCAACTTCAGCAAAGGCAGCTTGGGATATTCTACAATCAACTTACCAAGGAGAAGATAAAGTCAAAATGGTACGGCTGCGGGCTATGAGATCTGAATTTGACACACTTCAAATGAAAGATTCTGAGTCGGTGGAGGAATATTTCAATCGTGTTCTTTCAATTGTTAATCAATTGAAAGTAAATGGAGAACAAATATCTGATCAGAGAGTAGTGGAGAGGATTCTCAAGAGCATGACTAGAAAATTTGAGCATATTGTTGTTGCTATTGAAGAATCAAAGGATTTGGCCGTATTATCTGTGAATAACTTGATGTGATCTCTCCAATCTCATAAGCTTAGATTGAAGCAATTTGATAGTTCTTCTTCAGAACAAGCTTTTCAATCTCAAGCTACTTTTAGACAAATATATTGAGGAAGAGGAAGAGGTGGACATGGAAATGGTAGAAATTTTGAGAGATCGAAACAATAACAACAACAATGAAAGCAAAGAAGAATCAGATTTTTTTCGAAGCCAAGGAAGAGGAAGAAGTAGAAGTAGAAGTAGAAGTAGAGGAATAAGTCAAGGTAGAAGTCATGGTGATTTTTCTAATATTCAATGCTATAATTGTGGACGTTTTGGCCATACCAAAGCTTACTGTAGGCAGAGGAAAAATGACGGTGATATTAACACATCCAATTTCACGCATGAAGAGCAAAATAAGGATGAAGGTATACTTTTTATGGCTTGTAAAACACAAGAGGTTTTTGTTGAAAATGTTTGGTATCTTGATATGGTTGCAGTAATCATATGATTGGCAACAAAGATATTTTCATAATTTTGGATGATTCTCTCCAAAGTGAAGTCAAGATTGGTGATGATAAGCGACTTCAAGTGAAAAGAAAGGGTGATAGTCTTGTTCAAACAAAGAAATGTGTCAAACGAATCACCAATGGGTTCTATGTTCCAGGCCTCAAACATAATCTACTGAGTGTTGGACAACTTCTTCAGAAGGGGTATGATGTTATTTTTAAAAATAATGCATGCGAGATCAAAGGCAGGGATGGTTCGTTTATCATAAGAATGAAAATGACCCCAAACAAGATGTTTCCATTGAATTTTTCATACAGCCAAAGTTCTTGTTTCAACACTTTGGTAAATGATGTCTCTTGGCTATGGCATTTTCGATTTGGACATTTGAGTTTTAACTCATTGTCTCATATGTACGAAAATCATATGGTGAGAGGAATGGCAAACATTAGTCACAAGGATCATCAAACGTGTGAAGCGTGTATTCTTGGGAAGCATCATCGCAACCAATTTCCTGTTGGCAAAGCATGAAGAGCCTCAAAGCCATTTGAGTTAGTCCATACTGATTTATGTGGACCTATGCGTACATCAACAATTGGAGTTTATCGTTATTTTCTCACATTTATTGACGATTATAGTAGAAAGATATGGATTTATTTGCTTAGAGAAAAAAGTGGAGTTTATATGTGCTTCAAAAACTTCAAGCTTTTGTTGAAAATCAGAGTGGTTGTCGATAAAAACTTTATGTCCTGATCGTGGTGGAGAATTTGTTGCTTTGGAAAGTTTTTTGAAACAGAATGGAATTCCGCATCAACAAACTGTTTGATACACTCCCCAGCAAAATGGAGTAGCCGAGCAGAAAAATTGAACCATTATGGAGCTAGCAAGAAGAGATGTTGAAAGCTAAGGAAATACCCAATGAATTTTGGGGTGATGCTGTGACTTGTGCTGTTTATCTTCTAAACCGAGCTGTAACTAAAAGTGTTCATGGTATGACTCCTCAAGAAGCTTGGAGCAGGATAAAGCCATGTGTTAGCCACTTAAGAGTGTTTGGGAGTATAGCTTACTCTCATGTTCCAGATGAAAATAAAGGTAAGCTTGATGATAAATCAGAAAAATGTATCATGGTAGGATACAGTGAAAATTCAAAAGCATATCGCTTGTACAATCCCAACCCCAAGAAGATAATCAGAAGTAGAGATGTACATTTTAATGAAAAAGAGTCCTGGAAATGGAGTATTGATGATCAAAAACAAAAATCAGTTTCTATCAATATTAAAGACAGTGAAAATATGGTAGCAGATGAACCAGAAGATATTGGAGAAGATTCTGAACCATTGTCCCCAACTTCCAATTCACCATCATGAAATGAAGAGTCATTTTTGCCATCACAAAGGAAATCGACTCAATCGCATCAACCATCCACAAGGTATCCATCATCTGAATATGTTACGGACTTTGCATTACTTGTGGATGCAGATCCTATAAGTTTTGAAGAAGCATCCAAGAAGGGGAAATGGAGGATTGCTATGGATCAAAAGATAGATGCAATTGAGAGAAACAAGACATAGGAGTTGACTAAACTTCCAAAAGGTAAAACCGTACTCGGGGTGAAATGGGTGTACAAAACAAAGCTGGATTCAAATGGTAAAGTAGACAAAAACAAAGCCAGACTTGTTGTTAAGGGTTGCAAACAAAAGTTTGGTATTAATTATGAAGAAATATTTGCTCATGTAACTCAACTCGAAACAGTTCGTTTACTTTTATCAATGGCAGCTCAGAAAGGTTGGAAGGTGCATCAAATGGACGTGAAATCAGCTTTCCTGAATGGCATCCTAGAAGAAGTGTATGTTGAACAGCCTCCTGGTTACAAAAAGAAAGAAGAAGAGCAAAAGGTGTATCGCTTGAAGAAAGCATTATACGGATTAATCGGATTGACAGTTTCTTTTTGAAGATGGATTTAGTAGATGTCCATATGAGCATGCACTCTATAGCAAAGATGATGGAAGAGGTAATTTTCTTATTATTTGCTTATATGTTGATGATCTTATTTTTACAAGCAATAATGAGAAAATTGGTACGGATTTTAAAAAATCAATGATGGAAGAGTTTGAGATGACAGATTTGGGACTTCTACGTTATTTTTTGGGAATTGAGGTAAAACAGACAAATGAAGGAATCGTGATTTTTCAGCAAAAATATGCAAAAGATTTGTTGAAGAACTTCAGAATGGATACTGCTATCCGTTGTACTACGCCTATGGAGGTAAATTTGAAGTTAAGCAAAGATGATGGAGGTGAAGAAGTTGGTGCTAATTTCTATCGAAGTCTTGTGAGAAGCCTAATGTATTTAACTGCAACAAGACCAGATTTAATGTTCGCTGTTAGCATATTAAGTAGATTTATGACTTCTCCAAAGCATTGGGAAGTAGGTAAAAGAATTCTTCGTTATGTCATCGGCACTATTGATCATGGGATTCATTACAAAAGATCCCAAGAATCAATCCTGATTTGTTACAATGATAGTGACTGGGGAGGTTATGCAGATAATCACAAACATACGTTAGGGTATGTTTTCAATATTGGTTCAAGTGCAGTTTCTTGGTCTTCGAGGAAACAATCTGTTGTTGCTCTCTCTTCTATAGAAGTAGAGTACATTGCTTTATGTGCAGCTGGTTGTCAAGTTCTTTGGCTTAGGTGGATATTGAAAGATTTAAAATGTTCTTAAGAGAAGGAGACACTATTATATTGTGATAATAACTCAGCTATTGCACTTAGTAAAAATCCAGTTTTTCATGGAAGAAGTAAGCATATCAGGATTAAGTACCATTACATTTGGGACTTGATCAAAGAAGTCGAAGTTGTTGTCAAGCATTGCAAGACACAGGATCAAATTGCAGAAATCTTCACAAAGGCATTGAAGGCTGAAACTTTTATCAAGATGAAGGAAAAACTTCGTGTTGCTCAAGTCTAGATTAAGGGGGAATGTTAGAATATTAATCTAGACTAATAAATTTTGGTTTAATGAATAAGTTACATGCATTTAGAATTCATCACGGGTGAAGAGTAGTTTCATGTTTATTTAAGTTTCATTGAATAAGTGGTTTATTGAAGTATGTTACTAGTTTATTAATTGACATATTAAATTGATGTATTTTGATTTAGTAGTATAAAAAGGAGATTGTCCATTGTAGTTTGAGCATCAGGATATCAGAGAATAAAATTACATTTAAGTTAAGAAATTTGTAAGTCTTAAAAAAAACAATATTCTTCTGTTGAAGTTTCTATCATATATTTGTAAGTGTTTTTTATTGGGTTCACAAAACGCTTCCAACAACATTTTCTGGTCACCGATATCCCATAATGAAAAGAAAAAGGGGAAAAAAATTTATATGACTACCTGGTACTCATTGTCTAATGACTAGATGCAATCGAATCCCCAAGACGTGGGCTCGTAATTTCCTGACCGCCTAAATGCACTCTGATTATTGTAGTTAGGGTAGGCAGAACTACATGTAATATCAGATTTTTGTATGGCATTGGACCGAGGAATGATTGAACGGAAAGGAAAGCAAATTTTGGAAAGACGATCATTTTTAAAAGCGCCAACTGAAACCGGCTTCAGAATGCTCACACTACTGAGGATAGCCATAACAATAACTATAGAAATGAGGTGTTCTTTCTGCTACTTAATTAAGAGTTCTTGGATAAATATGAGATGAATTAATGATTGTAGTTTACACACACACATAGAGCAAAAAGTTGATGAATTTTGACGGTTAATTAGGACAAACATGTTAAACATTCGGTTACAGTTATATTATTTATTAATAAAAGACATTGACGATTAAACATGTCAAACATCGTATACTAACATATTATTTTATACATTAATATAAGAATAATTAAGAACAAACATGTTAAACAACTTATTATGTACAATTTTTCATTTAAAATAATTAAAATGGGGCTACAAGTAATGGCCGCAGTAAAGAACTTGAAATATATATGCATTATTACACGATCAGGTCTTGTAAATTCATCCCCATACTGTATTAACTGTGTTTTGGGAGGGAGACTAAAAAAAAAAAAAAAAATTGTTTCTGAAGAAAAAGAGAAAGACAAAAATTATATGTAAGCTTCTTAATCACCGACGCTAAGGAGGTTTTTCTCCCCTATGTCATTAAAAATATTAAATATTCCATTAGTGTATCATCAGCCTGTCATTAGCTTCACCATTCTAGCTCATTTCCCCTGAACTTTTCAGACCACACTAAAGCAGTATACAATTCAGTAAGCTATCTCGCACTAGTAATAACCATCTATTCTTTTGTTCTCCCCTTTTTTTAATGATCTCCAATCTCTGCAAATCTTATTATGTCTAGTGGTTACACTCGTTGTCTTAAAAGATATGCAACGTACTTAACTACAATATATATATATATATATATATATATATATGATTAATACGCCGATTTAAAAGATCAGATAATTTATTTGGTGTTACATAAAGAAAGATATGAGCTTGCTCCAATAATTTGGAGACAAGTACAAATGTACAATTACAATTGTACGAATAGGGGAAAAGAGCCTAGCTGTGCGTGCGCAGGGGAATCGGTTTAAACAGCAATTCTAAAATGCGATCTTTAGCTTCATCGCTTTGAATTCCAACTCCAACTCCATCTCCATTATGGTATAGGTAATGTGCCATTCTAGCAAAATTTGCAGCAATTCTGGTATACTTTTGTGAGGATACTGGAAAATCTGTAGTAGTTAAATGTTTATTCATTTTCTTCCACATCTCATTGATCAAAAACTTTATGTGCTTGCGCGCCTCTTCTTCAGAAGAACCAGTATCGTTCATGTAACACTATTGATTTAGACACATCACATCTTTTTAATTCATCCTGCACATCAAAAGAGAGGATAAATTTCATTACTACACACAGACTCAGAACCTCCGTTGATGATCACAAGTTTAATCGGGTAGTAATTGCATGCACGCACGTACCTTGCTTGTCCCTAAATCATCCCCTAGTCGTGCAATTGTTCCCGACCAGCAAATTAAGTTAGGATATTTCTGAACTACGCACTCGAAATCTTCACTCCTTAGAGGATTGGTAACAAAGGGAAAAGCATATGCCACCGCGCAGGGGCGGAGCCAGAAAATTTGTTCAGTGCGGTCGAAAATTTTAAGGAAAAACTCGCCCCAACTATCATTTTCATTCTCCATTACTCATATTAGTTTTTAATCTCATAACCAATATTAAAAAAATTTTTTTATAAAAAATTAATAATAAATTAAAAAAATAAAAAATGGTAATCCCACATTGGCTTATGAAGTAAAGGGAGTTAATGCCTGCGTTATAAAAGAGGATTGAATATATGAATTTAAGACTATAGCTAGGCCTTAATCCCATATTAGCTTATGAAGTAAAATGAGTTAAGGATCTGCTTTATAAATGAGGATCGGATATATGAATTTAAGACTTCACCTCGGCCTTAAACTTGGACGGCCCAACTGATTTTTGGGTCTAAAATACCAAGTTAGTTTGAACATAAAAAAATAAATAATTGGGCCGTATATGGGTTTATTGGTTTTAAATCTTAGTGCGGTTCAGGTTAAAAGTTAGCAGGCCGCCCCAAGGCTCAGTGCGGTCCGTAGACCGCACTAGGCCTTAAATGGGCTCCGCCCCTGCCACCGCGATAGGCGCTGCTATCGTAAGCCATGCATTGTCCATGTACTCTTCCACTGTAGGACAGTGCTCACAAGACGACCACTTGGCCTCTTTTAACTGAGCTTTGCAAAAATCCGCAAACTGCATATGCGCTAATTAACTTCTTAAAATAATAGATGTATATACGTTAACTGATACATACAAACTCAATGGATCTTACCGCTTTTCTTAAATACGAAATAGTTACAACTCCAGTTTCTTTGAGAACATCATAAGCTGTTTCATTGACAAAGTTGTTGATTGCTAGAAAGCATAGTTGCATGTAGTCAGGAAGTTGATGAATTGAATCCACATCCCATCTGTGGATTTGTATGTTGATTAGATTATTTATTTTAAGTCCTTCATGCATATATGGGTGTATATTATGATTAATAATTAAGATCGGATCAACCATGCTAGTGAAAAGCTCTAATTCCTCCAATGAGCCATACACATCATACACATCGTCGGTGACTGTTACTAGAGAACCAAGCCTCGTCAATATTGCTCGAACAAGCCCATATTGAGGCTCGAATATCGCTCCGGCAATCCAGATGAAACATTCGACCATCCTATCCCTGGCAAATGGCAACTTTTCGGCTAGGCGTGTTCCCTTCCACCACCTGTAGCCAATGGTACAACTAAACAAGAAAAAAAAAGGATGATTGAAGTCGGGGATAAAGTCCCATTCAATAAATGCAAATTCAATAATCAACAAAAGAGATTTGGCTACTCTTCTTAATAAGGTTAACCTTTCAAGGTCAACAAGGAACTGTAATGTGGTATATTAGAGAGCCTTTCAAACTCCAATGAGCAGTTTCATCCCATTCAGACTCAAAAGTAAGTAGGAATTTCATGTTTGATCTGCTGGAGTGAGCCATTATTTTGAGGGCACATTAAGAAATAAACCCCGTGTCGAATAATTGAATCAATGACCAGCATATAGGTGCTTAATCAGGATACTTGTTAGTTGATCTTTTAAGATAGAATCTCAGTCTTGATAAAAAAATAAGTAACCGTTGAATATAATTAATTACCGTGAGAGTTGTTTTAGTTCCTGCTGATATGTTGCTTGAACAAGGTTGAAATCCAGTTTAGCAAACTCAAGCAGAGTTGGATTCATGTTGTGTCTATTCTCGTACACATTTATGAACCATCTTGCCTGTGCCCAAGGAAATGTCCAGTGAAACGGGAGCTCCAAGGCGCGATCTACCTGGTCATCAATTACCCGTTTGTCTTCAAGATGTTCAATAGCAAAGTCTCTTACCAAATCGAGGACAGTTTCGCCTTCTACTGCTAGAAAAGAAGCTTCATACAACGCTAACAATCCCGTTGTATCATCACATAGGCTTGCCCTGAATTCACCCCTCCCATTCCTAAAGCAGCCAAACGCCTCTGCAATTGATATCGGCATCGCTAATTAAGCACAACAATAGAATATATGAAGATGACGACAAGAAATTTGAATATAAAGCTATTACCTGGTGAGACATTAAAGCCATGCTGTCTTAGTAGTCTGAATTCTAAAGCAGTAGCATTTAAATCATTGTTTCTGCTCTGTTTTCTGTCGATTTCTATCAGGATTTGCTTAATCTCATCCTCAAAATGGTAAGAGATTCCAAGCCTCTGCAAGTTATCAATTAGCACTAGCTGCTCCAATGGCTGCATTGCTTTGTGAAGCATCTTCTTCACTTGCGTCCTCAGCTCACTAGCCCGTGTCGCGTATCTCTCTCCCTACAAACAACATTTTCTAGTCATCATCATCAACGATCGATCGATCCCTCACTAAAAAAGTACCCAAAATGGGATCTGAAAACGATGATTATAAATTACATTTACCTTGTATCCATTGTCTAATGACTGAATGTAATCGAATCCCCACGACGTGGGCTCGTAGTTTCCTGACCGCCTAGTCGCAGTCTCATTAATACATGGCTTATAAGTAGTATTGCCGGCAATATAATTAATCCTAGAAGTGTTTGCACTTGAAGAAAAGCTGATTTTGGGAAACTGATTATTTTTGAAAGTGCAAACTGAAGCTGGCTGCAGAATGCTCACGGTACTACTCAAAATAGCCATACCCATAACTTGCACCGAATTGAAGAGAATGTGAGTATATATACACAAGAAAAAAGAATTAATGACAAACAAATGTGCAAAACATGAGATTAATTAACGTTAATGCTTAATTTTTTATTTGAATTTGGATGTGATGGCTCTTATTATTGAAAGATTAATTAGAATACAACCTACACGCCTACACCTAACCTCAATCAATGGAAGTTGTTAATTAAACAAAAATATATTCTTAACCTCATTGGACAATCGCACATGAAAGACTGTGATCATAGGAAAGTAAAATTGTCTGTATTTAGTATTTTTATATTTAATTTAAAGTAGTTTTTACAGTATTTTTTAGCATATGCATTATATTACACTTTTCCCTATAATAGTTACTCCGTTTGCTTAATATTTGTGTAATTTTGTTCACCCACCCATTGTGAAAGGGGTTACACAGTGGGTGGTATAACTCCGCCCACACTAGGTGGATGAACCGGACTCCACATCTGTGTCCTTTCAAAAGATACACACACATTTGTGCAATCTTAAGTGAACTCGGTGGAGTTGCTTAAATGCCATGGAAAAGCTATAATTTTGAAGATCCAGTACTCGTTAGTAAGCGTTTGGTTATGGTAATCTAATGGGTCATTTGAAAAGCATAGTGTCAACTAAAAAGAAATTCATCATTAATATCGAGAAGCAAGTGCATTTCATCTCCTTTCTTTATCGAACTATGAATGTTTCGATTGGGGATTAATGTTAAGAAGATAATAATGTATTTAATTGGTTTAGGCATCTCCAAGCAGATCATTAAGGATTAGTGACATTCTCTCTTCTTTTTTCCTTTTTAATATCAGTTTATGAATTTATTATTAATTGAATCTTTCTAACCACGTTTTTTGTTTAATTATTTGTATTCATTGATATCTACGAGGAAGGAATCATTTATCAATTTGGCGGATGGAATCATTTCAATTATCCCTTGGCTGCCTCCCAGAGTTCTCAATTGTACGAATTCATTTTTCCCCTAATTATTGATTATCGTTTAGTTATGTGTGGCAAAAGTCACAATTCGATATCAATGTGATACATCATATATATGGCATCATAGCGTCTAAATCATTTGAAATGTTTTTGCTCGGGACTTGTGGGGTAGATATTTTCAGGGAAATGCTATTTGTTTTGTATATATAAAGTGTATAAAATTTATACACACGCCTCATGTATTTATTTAAATGTCCTTAATTCTTATCTTTTTTGAAATGATAAATTTTTAAGAGTGTGTGGGTGTGTGCAAAATTTATACATCTTATATGTACAAAGCATTTCCCCAATGTAATGCTGCCACATGGTAAAGTACTCTCTCTAAAGGGAGAGTGACTTTTTTCTTAGAAAATTCAAGCGCCCCTTGGCTCATAGGGTACTGTTATGGTAATTACTAGGGTAAATTTCATAAAAGGTCCTCCAACCTTAGCAAAAAATAACAATTTCATCCATAATATTTATTTTCAATCACATAGGTCCCCAATTTTTTAAAAATATACACGAGAAGTCCCTACATATTATTTTTGCCAATTTTTGTTAGCTACTTTTTTTATAAAGACAATTTTACTCTTTATTTAAATTAATAAAAAAGAGTACACAAATTTTAAAATTTTATTTTGATCTCTCTACTGCTTTCTCTTTCACAGACTTATAAATATTCATTTGTATATCGTTCTCTCGTCCACTCACTTAACACAAGCTATACATGTACATTGATCAGTATATTATAGTTTTGCCTCGCCTTTTTTTAGCGTGGGAAAAGATAAGACATCCATTTAAGTTCTTTTAACAATAATAAAAAAGGGATTTACCTCTTATTTTAGCTATATGTAGACGCAAAAAATTGGAATGAGAGAAGTTGCAGCAAAAATAAAGGAAAAGAAATCCCCTATTTTCATCAATAATTCAAACCTTCAATTTTTATGGCAAGAAAAATTCATATATTTTTAATTGTTTCAATTTTTATGACTCAAATATCAATAACATCAATTATCATTGCTTATTTAAGTTAAATTTCAGATAGTTCATGGACTATGACATTAGTAATGGTGGTGGGATTAGGTAAGTAAATAGAAAGATAATATATTGACCAATGTGTATATAAACTTGTGTTAAGCTGGTGAACGGGAAAACAATATACAGATAAATATGTATAAGTATGTGAAAGTGGTAGAGAGATCAAAATAACTTTTTAAAATTTATGTGTTCTTATTTATTTAATTTAAATAATGGGTAAAATTATCTTTATAGAAAAAGTGAACAATAAAAATTGACAAAAATAGTATGTAAAGACCTTTTGTGTATAATTTTAAAAGATTGGGAACCTATATGCTTAAAAAAATAGTTAGGGATGAAATTATTACTTTTTATAAAGATTGGGGACCTTTTGTGAAATTTACCATAGTTATTTTGTTTCTTTAAAAGGTAAGGTTCACAGTTATAAATTATTGACCAATCCCACTCTTTATATCTTTTCCTTAAAAAATAAAAAAAATGAAAAAACTTTTCTCTCTTCTTATGTGCACATAACCTCCCATTTAAAATTTCTACAAAGCACATAACATTTATACACACACTCAATGTATTTACTTTTGCTTAAATGTCTTTAACTCTTATCTTTTTTGAAATGACAAACTTTTTAGAGTGTGCAAATTCAAGGGGGTGTGTAAAATTTTTACACCTTGTATGTATAAATACTCAAATAGCACTCCTGTTTATACAATTTTTTTTTGTACAAGTAGCATTGTTCTTGTTGTGACTGTCTAGTGTTTGTATAGAAGAAAACTACAACATAACATCTTCTCTATTGGAACTATACCAGGCCATTAATACTGTTCTTAAAGAGATTAAAATAGCTGGTTCGGTCCTTCTCCTAAAAAAAATGGGGGCTAATTCGCTGAGACCCATACGGTCTAACAGTATTTTAATTAGCTTCCCACACCCTAAAATAAAAGGTTTGATTGTCCGCCTCTACAATCCATTTGTAATAATAAAAAGGGTAAATTGCAACAAGGTTTCCCAAGCTAGATCGCATTAATTTGCACTTACATCTCTAACCTTTAAATCTGGACCAATGTGGCCCCAACCTTTTAAATATCAACACGGTTCATCCAAATGCATATATTTAATCAGTAAAATGTTAGAATTTGTTTAGCAACCATTTAAATGAAATCATTTTATTAATTGAAATTAAATTTAAAATTCACATTAGATGAGAGTACAAGAAAATTGACACATGAAAAGAAAAGTGAAATGCGTAATGATAAAGTTTCAAATTAAGTTTCACATCACTATTTTATCATTATGCACACATGTTACTTTTTCGTACTCTTGCTTAATGCGAATTTCAAATGTAAATTCAATTGTAATAGGATTTAAAGGTTGTCAATGAAAGTGCAAATGAATGCAAAAGCCCGACTTTTGCGGCAAATTACCCCCAAAAAACATGGTTGATTCTTTAAAGTAACATAGCTTTGTTCAAATCCAGGGCAACCTGTTCCATTGATCTTTTATTATAATATCTGCAAAATAAACCACTCCAAGAACAGCAATGATAGAAAATAATTGGAGAAAAATTGTTTTGTGATTACTGCAAGTTCTATAGATATGCAGCAAAGCACAACTCCAAAACCTGGGAAAAGTATGAATGGTCATAAGCTAACAAAAATACAGTCCAGATAATTCTTCCTAGTGCAAGAATTAAAAGCCCTTTGCCCTAAAAGCATCAGAGCCATTTTGATGGTTTGATATCGACTTCATGAATTGTTCAATAAATGAAAAGAAATACAATATTGAAAGGCAATATAATTGAAAGGACTTGAAAGCTTATTCTTCAGCAGCACTTGCAGCACTCAGGTCTACTGACAAATCGAGAACCTAAACCAAGAAAAAGAGCAAATATAACTACATAATAAAGAATATTGATTTTCTGAAAGTCATATATGTACATGCATCAGTACCTTTCCAGTTATCTTGTTATACATGGCTAGAACATCAGTTACAGTGGACTCAAAGTGTGTAGTCGCATCAAAACTCTGCAAGAAATCCATGAAAAGCAAATGTGGAAACTGGAATTCATAGAGAAAATGGAGATTTCAAGTTCTATCTAATCTTAGGAAGACTGGATACATAGCTCAACACAGTCCAACTAATGGTAAGTTTATAACATAAGAGGGGAGAAGGAAAGTTTCCAGTCCTCATTTGCAAGGAAAGGTTGAACTATAATGGACAGAAGCATGTTTACTTACCATGGAAATGAAACAATGATCAGCATTACAGTCATTAGATGGTACAAATCTGTCATAAGTTTCATAGAAAATCTCATCTACTTGTCCAAGGAGATCTACTCCAGGCTTCAGTTCAACTTCCGGGTCATCTGTCTCAGCTTCTGCTGAAACAAAAGCAATATATTTGCCTTTTGGTGCCACATTGTGCGCGTATGAGCAGCAGAACATATACCTGTCGTAAATAAGTAAATTGGCCTCCAAGGTTATTATTACTGGGATTTGAGCAAAACCGTCTCCCATTTGGGATTGTAATAGTTTAAACTCAGTAAATTTCTTGAATTTCATGAAATTTATACAAAGGAAACTTGGTAATCATACATATCTGATTTACGACCAAGTTGCTTTTGTGGTAGAATCACTTGGGCTGAGTGAGAATCATTAGTGTCTGGGATTGGGTGGCTCATTATGCATATGGCACGGGCAACCTTTCCGACCCTCTGGACCTGTTACAGGTATATTTTCTTTAATCCATGATGTTCAAAAGGAATCTATATTCACATACTATGCCACAGATTGAATCCTCAGAGAAGTTGAACTGAACTGCATCTATATCTATTAAGCAGGGGCTCTTCCGATCTATATTGCATCCTCAGCTTGCTGGAAGTTACCTTATCGGGTAAATAGCATGGACCACAAACAACCTTTTTGCATTTGGCAGTTTCTCCTTCGGATGTCACACCAATAGCTTTTCCATCCTCATCAAACTCTACCTGCAAAGGTATTAGTTAGATCGGAAGAGGTCAAATAAGCAAAATTTTCTTGTGCGGTTTCTCTGGGTAAAGGATAATTTCAAGTATGCAGAGATGGGTCATGGGTCAAATCTCAAACCTAAAAAATCTAGATTATGCTCTTGCTGAAACTATAGTGTAGCCGTGTCACAACAATATTTGTCTCTTGCTTTCTAGATGCAGTACCCGAAATTCATTCAGATGGAGTTGGGCCTAAAGCATCCTTTGCTTTGGGGTGGTTTGGGGTTGGGGTGGGGGTGGGGTGGGGAGATCGGCTGAGCACACGTCTGAGGCTTGTTTAGCATGTACGTGCCACCATAAACTGCACTTAGACGTGCAAATGCCTACAAAATTTGATTCAATAAAAGTAAATTGGGAAAGCTCAGTATGCATGAATAGAAATATGAAAGAAAATTACAAGCGGGGGTAAACCTGAGGCAATTCTCCTAGTCCATACAATGGATAGATGTAAGGTGAACCCGATTGAAAGCGTGCCAAAGACTCCGCATATAGCTTTTAGAAAGAAGAACAAGAGTGGTTACTAATGAACTCTTGCAAGCAAAGAAATGTTTGCTGAAAAGTAATATCAAATCCTCTTCAACAACATTGGGTAGAGCAGGTTTCAGGGAAAACTAAGCATTCATACATCACCTCATGTAAAATTACCTCCAACCACCTAAAGGATAATGTGGCTGACTTGTGAAGAAGAGAAATGGAAATTCTAGAAAAGATGGTAGAAATAGTTATGATGTACTAAGACAAGTGTAGTTGAGTGATACCGCTAACTGTGGAATGCTGATAGCAATTATACAAACTGAGAGTATCTTTTAATGGATAAACACATTTATAACATACCGTTATTGAATTGTATATTAAGATCAACAAAGTGGAAGCATAAAAAACATTATGCTCATAAGAACTGAGCAAAATGCTAGTTCTGCTTAGCAAAAAATTTTACCTTCATTCTTTTCACAAATTCTAAGGCCGGCTGGTCCAAGTAACTATCATCACTGTGAAGTGCCAAAGCATGGCCAATAAAATCAATTGTGTCGTCTTCAAGTTCGTATTTTCTGCAATTAAAGAGATTAGGGAACAATAAATAATTCTCATCATATAGCAGCCACTCATAATCATCTTGATACAGACTTAAAAAGAAGAGAGAAGTAAGTGAGCTGCACTGATTGAGACAGCCTTCCCATGTATTCACTTTGCTTTCTCGTAAAATATCTCTGCACCAAGCCACGATATCGCCATGTAACATTCTACAGATTGAATTATCTTGACCCACAGATGTCTAACAAACCACATGTTTACCAAATCTTCTGATGCATCAATCTGGTTATGAGAACAACTTTGCCCCAGATACTCTAAATACTCAGATTTGATCATATTCAAATACAGTTTCTACTCAATTACAAGGTACATTTTTTTCCTTGCATGATAGCATGATCAGATTTGTCAAAGAATAAATAGCATGATCAGATTTGTCAAAGTTAGCAAGCTAATCAGGATGAAGGTGATGAAACGGAAGGAAATATAAGTGACAAGTATTAGATGTCAAAAACCTTATAATAAGCTCGAGACAGTGAAAAGTACAGAGAACTCAGTAATATCAGGGAGGAACTCTTACGCAATTAGTTCTTTTCCTGTGATTGTGTTCAAATCCATCCCCTGGTGAGATTTTGGATCGCCCTCTTCAAAGTCTTGGACAAAAATAAAGAACTTTCGTGCACGGCGCTTTTCAAATAGCCCCATCAGTGGAGATTTCAGTGCTTCAACATCACTTGCTGGAACTTTGTATATCTGCACATCAAATTTTGAGTGCAAGTATGACGATCATACAGGCAAGAAGTGAATTTGTTGCAAGTGTATCACAAATAGAGTCCAGTAGTATACCTTCCCTTTGTTGTATACAAAACTACCATCTACAGCCTTGAAGTTCAGATACTTGGTAACATTTGCATGGATGAGCACTCGTACCAAAGTTCCATTTGCCATCATGAACTGACAAATCACATACCAAAATGTTACAAAACATAGAGAATATAAAAATATTGAAGAGAAAGATGGTCACATTGCAAAACAATGCTATACTGCAAAACAATGCTATACTGCAAAATCAACAATGAACATTTAGATACTAATGATCATTTCAAGTATAACAAGCTAGCTTTACAGTATTTCCACTAGAACAAAAAGACCAGGTTGAACAGAGATTGAAAAGAATTTAAAGATAGCTATGGCATCTACCTTTGGGATCATATCGACATTGTACTCTCTGCTAGCGCCTAAACTTTCTGGGGGCTGTTCCTCTCCCCTGAACCTCTTCCAAAGCTATAAGAAACAAGACCGATTTGTTACACGAACAGGGATTAAACTTAGCCATTATGTGTTAAGGGAATTCCAGTTTTATACCATAATTAGGAGGCTGAAAGGGCATCTTTACTTTACCTGAATCAAATTGAGGGAGCTGGACTCTCCTCCATAATAGTCATTTTTGTCCATATGTAATACCTGCTCGAATACATTGCAAAATTGAAAACTTAAAGAGTTCGATCCTCCTTCAAATCTTATCTAACTGTTCAAAAATCAAGAAACGGACACCCTTATGCATCAAACATCAGTTGATCTGGGCAAGTCTTAGATTCCTTTTGATTTATAAGTACAAATCTTGATTACCCAAGACATACAGTAACTTCCAGATGGGAATTTGAATGTCAATTAAAAAATCACAGATTTTCAATTTCTAATTCACGTTTTCACCTTTTCATTTTCAAAAATCAGGTAAATCCAAATTCCCAAATCTAGAAATTAATTACCAGACCACATATCTGCATGTATGCATGCAGTGTTTCCATACCCATTACTACTTACTTTGAGTCCATCGACGGAGAGGAGGCCGCTAAGAATGCACTCCTTGAGGCCCGTGCCCAGAACAATGACATCGTATTGTTCATCCATTGCGATTGAGTAACAGAAATACCAGAAAATTTTCAGATAAAATCAAGAGGTTCTTCAAGAAAGAGACAAAGGGAGGGATTGAGTGAGTTTAGAGAAAGATTAGTGGATGAATATTAGTAACGTCAACTAACAACGGTTTTGTTGTGAGTGATAAAGAACGAGTCTTTGGCGCGCTCTGTATTCATAAATGATTCATTCCACGAGAATTTGGGACTGCTTTTCTTTTAACACTTTTTACTATTTATTTTTTTAATTAATTAATATTTCTTTTTCTTTCCTTTTTTTTTTTGTGGCAACCTAATTATTTCCTATTTCATTTGGACATGATCATTTTTTACTTCATAAATTTACCACTGTATGTTAATTTGACTGCGTACTGTTTCAATTGTGTACCATATATATATATATATGTGTGTGTGTGTGTGTGTGTGTCAAGATCCAAACTTTGAATATATGATCCAACACAGAATGATAAAATTTCATATTCTCACAAGATTTCCCATTTTTTTTAACTATTATTATTGTCGTCTCGCCATCCCTTTCTCCAACATTGAATTTTTGTCTTCGCTAGCTATACAATATATATATATATATAATATATATATATATATATATATAAGATAGTCGAGTATTACCTTACAAAGTCTTGTTCGCTCACGTTGTGCGTCGTTGGCCGGACTTGATGCAAAGCACAAAGGCTTGTGCTTAGGGCCCAATAAGCTAAGGGCCCAATTGTATGAAATTTCAATTTTTCTTTTTTTTTTTTATTTTGGGGGACTACATACCTAATTATTAACTCAAAGTGTGTCATTTACATCAACTTAACTATACATTTTCGTTCTTAAGAAGTTCTTTTTAACAATGATATACATAGATATTCCTATATAATTTACACCCTATTTTTTCTTGATTGTTTTATCTCACTTCAATTATCTTTATCATTTTGAAATCTTATCTCCTAAATTCTTTTTATGATTTCTAATTATTTTCTTCCACAATTATCATCTACAAAGAAAATGGGACAAAACCACATTTCAAATTTGAGTACTATAAATTTTAATATGTGAGACAAATATTCATTTTCACAATCCAAACCATTCATAAAAAAAAAATGAAAATGAAAAAACTAAAAAAAAAAAAATCAAAATTTAAGGGTTTACTATTATTTCTTGATTGGTGAATTCTTGTCTAAACTTCTTTTTGTTCAACAACTTAAATTATTGTTTTATTTGGTTAAGATTGAATAATTAATATAGTTTTTTTTACACTCTATTTTAAGCCCAAGTTTTTATTAAAAAAGAGGAAAAAATTGTTCACAATAGGGGCCCATTTGAACTTCGCTTCGGGGCCTTGATGACTGCAGGTCCGGTCCTAGTCGTTGTATATTATTTAAAAAGTTGGAATTCTCACCTTGCATGAGCTTATAAATGATAAGCAGGATATATAAGATTAATATAAGCACAAAGTAAGAAAAAAATGTTTGAAGGGTAAGAAAGCAACAAAAGATTCAGAATTCACATACAAAATGAAAATTCACAAAAGTTATAAACTATAAAGATGGTTTAAATTGAACTATATATTTGATTGAGGAGATTAGAATTAGAATCCAGACTTCTGGGCTGTTGTCTCCTGACCTCAGTTGGGGAAAGGCAAGCTGCAAAAAATCAATAAAGGCTACCCAATAAGTGCATCGATCAGTCCACAAAAAAACTTTTCTAACTAAATTTGAAGTCGAATACATGAATCTAACAATGGGTTAGGGTAACTACCCGAGTCTGAGAGAGGTATCAGAAGCATGAGAAATGGAGATACAGTCCGATGAATTGCTTCGCTCAAAACCAATAGCTGTGCCTTCTGATTTCTGCACAACGGCAAAAAAATTTAGTCCAATGTCCTAGAGCCAACTGAATAACGTGGCCCGATAAAAGAAAAACCTGTCCTCTTACTTCCACATGTCCCCGGCCAATTCCAGTATCCAACCATGTCATCTGGTTGGTTCTAGAACTGGGACTGTATAACTATGCAATGGGAAATAAAAGATCAGGGAACTGAACCTCACTTGTGTAGCTTGCTGCTTCAACTTTTCATTTTCTTCCATTAGTTTGGATTGCTGCAAATGAACCATGTTAGCGTGATATATGTGCATATTTCTTGCAATCACGTGCACTACTTAGGTCCGGGCTGAGCCATCAGTGATAAGATATCACTTAATTAATTATTTGAAGAACTAGAAGTCTAACTTTTCCATAAGAACTAAAGCCTTAAGGGATCTCGGGGAGACGATTTTATGGAGCATAAGCATATGCAAAAGTTTCTTGTATGCTCTATTTTACACCATGTTAAAATTAAAGTTGAGACTTGCCTTTTTCTTGAGCAAACTGATCTCTCCGAAAAGCTTGGCATTCTTCCAGGTTGCAAGGCAGAAAATAACCTCAGTAAGACTGAAAATAAAAAAACACACTTACCAGTTTGCAATAACATAAATATACCATAGTTTCAGAGACATGCCCTAATCCTCCTTCTACCATTTTCTCTAGTTTGATTAACTCATCCATGTCAAGTCCCTGAAGATCTTCTCCCTTGAGTTGCCTGTAGTTAAAAATGTAATTTTGTAACTCATTCATGCAATGCACCCGAATTCTTGTAACTAAAAATCCTAGATCGGAAGACGTGTTTTAGTTACATTTACCTTAACTCGCGAGCCTTGTCATCCAGCATCTTGCTGAGAATACCATAGCTATTATTTTCCTGATAAATTGTCGAAGTTACGATAAATAAAGCCTAGGCATTAGTTCAAAAATTAAAATCTAGCAGCTACAATTAATACGTACTCAAATTCACTATAGATTAATTTGTTTAGAAATAGTAGTGTGATATGATCACCTTAATTTGGAGGGATGGTTGCCCTACATTGTCCGAGTTTTGTGAATGCTCTCTATGCCGTTGGATTAGTTGCATCATGCTACAAAAGAAAAACAAATCAAAACCTCGTGCAAATCATACGTATATATGCAAAAGATCATGGTCACACAATAACGAACTAATTAGATTAATTGGGGATAATAATAATAATATAATCAAAAACAATTCAAAAAAAAAGTCTTCTTTAATATCTCTAATTATATCATACCATGTAATAATTCCTTAAAATGAAGATTCTTTTATGCACAAATATATAGCCCAAAGATTTTATTACTTAACGTTTTCAATTCTTCTTTCTTAAGTGCCATCACAAGTTTTGATAAATTTATGTGAAGGGGATATTAAAATCAAGTCATAAAATGTCACATTTGGAGGGCTTAATTATACTCATGAGTTAAGTTCAGAACAATTAATATGTTCACAGAATAGTCACTTTTCAAACGTAGTTTTAATCGTACTGTCCCACATATTCAACAACATCCGCACCCACATGATCTAATTAACGATTTGAGTGATCGTCGATCCTTGCATTCTTAATTTCCTACACATGATCATTTTCTTTCAATTCTCCAATCCTATGCTGCCCCCACCATCTTCAGAACAAATACATATATCAGTGTATCATTTTCTTCATTTTTTTTCTTTGTTTTTTTTTCTATATCTAGACACCCTTTAAGGTGTGTTTAATTGATTTTCATTATAATTTCTTCATCATACCGAACAAATTATAGTGAACTAAGGTGAGAGAGGAAAATTGTAACTAAGTAATTGTCAAATTGATGGTGGAAAAAGCACCCCTTAAATTTATGAATTATTATAATTATTTTCTACCTAATAGTTTCCATTTCTTCAGCTGTACTTGGTAGCTGCGGATCAAAAGGGCAGTTCTCTTTTAAGTCATTTCTATTTTCTACTGTGGTTTTACCCCAATATTGAACTGATTTAAAAAAAAAAAAAGAAAAAAAAAAGAAGAAAGAAGTAAATAGTATTAATTTGAAACTCCGGTTTTGTCTAACCCGATCATATACACTCACACACGTGCTCACGTGAGTGTGTAAGAGAGGATCGAGAAAGAGAGAACCTTGAGCTGGAATAATGGAAGAGCTTCCCAGTGGCAGAGAAAACAATGAGGGCAATCTCAGCATCACACAGAGTAGAGAGCTCTTGAGCTTTCTTGAAAACACCTCTTCTCCTCTTCGAAAACGTCACTTGACGTGCCGTCAGGTTATCAATCTTCTTGATCTGAATCTTCTGTCTCACCATTTTCACACACTCAATTCTGGACAACACCAAACAGTAAAGATTTTAAATACACAATAAAAAAACCCAGATCGACTGAGAAGAAAGACACGGTTTTTTCTCTTTTTTTTTTTTAATGGTAACAACGAGCACAATCGCACAGAGAAAGAGAAGCAACCATATCTTCAAGTACAACACAGAATCTGATCGAACCATAACACTCCTCCCCAAAAAAGCAATAGAAAATGGAAATCACAGCCAAGGAAGAGATGTAAAGAGAGATGATTTATCTAATCCTTAGTCTGTATATATAAATAGTAAAAAAAGTTGGGAGAGGGAGACAGTTAGAAGAATCATATGTTGTCTTTTTTGACATAAAAATAGAAAATCTCTTAAAGTTTTTCTAATTGACGGGAGAGATGAGAGCAACAACACCTGTAGAAGAAAACCCTAGAGAGAGAAAGTAGAAGAAAGCATATTTAGCAAACTAAGGTAGTGCCGGAGAACTACCAATAAAGATTGGTTCCAAAATTCCAACTTGCAAAAGGACGTGGAAAGGGTGGTTTAGGGAGGGGGGTGGGGGGCACTTGAAAGCGTAAATTGTCGCAAAGGTCTCCCATCTCTCCTTTGTACTTATTTACAATTTTATCCTCAACTACTAAAAATTTGGTTCAGGAAGTCCCCAGCTTTTGTATTCAATTGTATTTTTATCCAAATTAATATGTTTGATTTATTAAAATGTTAGAACATGGCATCTTTCAAGAAAATATGAGAATCCATTTGACAATCATCTAAATGAAGTCTTATATTATAGTTAAGTTTGAAATTCATGTGATGTACAAAAAATGATATGTCTACATAATGATAAAAAATGATATGTGAAACTTAATTTTAAATTTTATTATTAAACATATGTCTCAATTTTTTGTACACATGTGTGATGTGTCACTTTCTTATACTCTTACGTGTAAATTTAATTTTTAATTTTAAAACTATTCCATTTAAATGGTAGGCAAACTATACCTAATATTTTAATAATGAATTATCTGAATTTAGATGAAATTGCAAATGAATGCAAAGGTTGGGACTCATGAGTCTAGATTTAAAGATTGGGACTAAAGTGTAAATAAGTGCAAAGGTTAGGGACCTTTGCTGCCGTTAACCTTCTTGAAATTACCTAGGTGCATGGCACGAAGGTTAACGGGACGCTCTTCCGATCTCCACCATACATTTCTATATCTACCAATCAATAATAGCACGAGCGTGGTCCTGAAATCGTACATCCAGTCACACTCAGTTCTCCATTCGATTTGATCTAGTTTGTATCTCAAAATTATCGCTTTTAGTATTGTGTACAAAGTCCAGCAGGAAGGAGTCAAAAATTATGTGAAAATTTCTTGTGTGAATTTCATGCACGTGATCGTTAGCTACAAGCTTATCTTAGTGAATATCGTACTTCTTTAACGATTCATAAATGAAAGAGATCTAAATGATTATATTTCTTTTCCTTTTTAGGGGAAGTGATTTTATATTTTTTTAAATGTCTTGTCAATAAAAATAAAAACATTCAAATATTCTAATTAATTTTGTCAAACAAAGTATTCTAAATAGATAAATGAATATATTTTCTTTAATACAAGGTGGTGCGTGTAATAAAAATCATAATATATTTATAGTCTTCGATGAGAATAAAGGAAATTGTCAATACATCAAGTGAGCTACCCATACACTTTATTAATTAGGGTTCCCATATAATCCTTTTGTAATATAAGAAAAAAAAAATAAAGAAATTGATTAGCACTTCTAGTCTTATGTAATAAATAAATTTAAAATGAATATATATATATATGTATTTTACAATTTAAAATTTTTAATTTTTAAATAAAATCATTATAAATAACTAATTAGTACAACAGTTTCATATGTAATTTTTAAATGAATGTTTCTCGTTACGAGGTTTGGAGTTTGCAGTTGATGTAGGGTCAAAGGTACAAGCAATTGTGACTGAAAATGAATACACAAATTATTGGGGAGCAAGTTGGAGGAGCGGCGTTCTTTCTTTTTCTTTCTTAAAAAATCAAATTATCCGCACACTACGCACGTTTTAAATGAATTTTAAAAAAATAAATAAAAGAAAAAACAACAACTCACGGTTGAAAGATTTTACCTTAACAACTGTTTATATAAAAGGTAAAGTTTTCACTGTACTGTTGAGTGAAACTAGCTTAGGCAATCAAATTGATATACAAAGTCAAGAAATCAACATGAGCTCCGCAACAACATCCACATTGGTAATATTAAACTATATTAATAGTGAAGTTACTAGTTAACAAATCAAAAGAATAGCTACATTGGTAGCATTAATGAAGTTATTAAAAGAGTCTCATTGGATTAGTTGTTAACTTTGTTGTTAACTTTAACAATAATTTTAATATTGTGTTAAAATTTAATACTTTTGAAGAATTTTTTTTTATTTACTTTATCCAATTACTTTTGACAGGAATGGAGTCTACTTAGACTTAAGTAGATTTTAGTGATTTTGTTTAACACATTCAATGTAACACTTCAATAATTGTTAAATTTAACTTTTATATGTGACATTTAACAACTTTTTAAAATGAACTTTTGACCTATGTGAATAGTTAAATTTAACAATACCAATATGAATATTCTAATATGCCCGACCCTGAACTCTAGCTACCATATACTCAATATTAATGTGCACATTAATAGCTAGCCTGCAAGACCCCAATCCCCAATTATCCATATAAATCATGATATGAAAACAGCCATAAAGACCGCAGTTGTAAAATGTAAAAAATCTCAAGCTGGTGGTCTTCCCTTTTCTTTTCTTTTTTTAAAAACCACTGCGGTCTCCATGATATGGAGGCCACATGATTTCAATGGAAAAACTGATCCAATAATAAATAGATTGATGACTAATGCAGCTTAGACTTCTTATTGACAAACATAATGGGGTATCATACAATATCATTATCTTCTTTCGTTTCCCCCTAACCATCACAGTTCACCAGTATGGAGGTATCTTCACTTGACACATTGTTATTATTGTTATTGTTATTGTCATTGTTAACGTTATTATAATTGGATGTGTTTGATAATTTTTAAACTTTTAGCCGTATTCATTTTTATCCATTTTATTATGATTGTAAATAATTTGTTTTTTGGGGGTGGGAAGCAATCCGGTTTAAAATCCAAGCCTAAGTTACAATTTATTGATATGAAAAAACATGCTAGTACATAAGTTAATCATAAGTTTTGACGACTTAAGAGTGGGCTAGAATATCTTTCTACTCAATGAAATATATATTCTATTAAATGAAATATAAACGTATTGTACTTTGATGGAAAAAAAATATAGGCTACATGTGTGTGTTTTGTTGAAGATATTAAACAAGAGCAATGTACAAAAAGTTCAATTTTCAAATTGAAATTAATTGCATTCTTTTTAGAATCAAAATATTAAAAAAAAAATCGACAAGAACCAAATCCAAACCGTAGAAAGTTTTAGCTGGGATTTCTCAGAATTTTCTAAGGAATCCATGATTAGGTTCCCTACGGAGCTATAGAACCAATGAAATGCTGATATATGGAGTGTTCAGATAAAGTATTAATCTGTGATTAGAGACTGAGTTCCATAAGAAATCCGAGACTGAGTTCTATAGTCACGGATTCCTCATCCCAATTTGGCAATTTGTACAAGACACTGTGAAAAATGGTTCTCAAAAATCAGATGAGTCTTAACCGTACGAATGGGAAGGTCGCGTCGCTGTAAGAAATTATGACGCCGTTGTACCTCCACGTCGATTCTGCTCCCCACTCTTTGCCCCTTTTTTATTATTTTTCAGAGGAAAATGTACTTTTCTAAATTAGACACATTCATAAACTTATGCAAATCAGCAAATGTCATTTGCAAATTTTTTTGGACTATAATGCCCCCAGTAAAAAAACTGCGTTTCCTTGCACAAGTGATGTGGGTATTTTTTTCCCCTTGTAGGAGATGTTCAGTTTTTTGTCTCTTCTCCAATCTTCATTTGAAATCGTCCATAGAAGTTGTATGAAATGCCATACTTTTAACTTTTTACGGTAATGTAACTATCGAGAATTATTGCCGATAGCTATCAAGATATACGGATTAATGATATAGAATGCTCGTTGCATACACTTTGATAATTGTCGAGAATTATGTGATTAACTGTCGAGAATAATGCACATAACTCTAGAGAAATACAGATAAATTGTATGGAATAAGGATAAATGTTCCCTTGGGTTATCTTTTTTACCCGGTGGTCATTACCCATTGTTGATTGAGAATGACTTGCATACAAGTATAATGTTGTAGACTTTGTCAAAAATTATGTACTCTATTTGAAGGAAAGAAGAAAAAACAGAAAAAGGACAAGAATGTCATTTTACTCGAAATATGGTCATTTTTGTACAAGTTTTTGAAATGGACCATATTTTTTAAAAGTTTGCCATATCAGAAAATTCCCCTATTTTTTATCTATA
This sequence comes from Nyctanthes arbor-tristis, assembly GCA_963692815.1. Classification (NCBI taxonomy): domain Eukaryota; kingdom Viridiplantae; phylum Streptophyta; class Magnoliopsida; order Lamiales; family Oleaceae; genus Nyctanthes; species Nyctanthes arbor-tristis. The sequence continues at coordinate 86,062 of CAVNYN010287043.1, forward strand.
TATTTATTTGGAATACATTTCAATTTTAGAACATAAATACATTTTATTATGAAAATCAATAATTGATGTCTACATATGTCTATGTATGTGCGTGTTATTTTGACCATATTTTATTTTATTTTATTCTATTTAAATTAGCATCATTTTTCAAACGGGAATTTAAGAACGTCCATTTTCAATTCAACTTTTACCTTAAATCTCCATTACAAGTAATCCATGCATGCAAGAACAAGAATGTTCGTATCTTATATTCATTTCAAGTAAATAATTATAACAATTGTTGACGTCAAAATTTGTGATTTCCTTCCAAATCAGCAAGACAAGTCAATAAGTCGGTGTGAATGAGCGATAGAAAGAAATGAAATTGATATCGGATACTCAATTCAGGAATTGTATACATTCGTTCTCTAAGAAATATATTTTGCCAAAAGCTGGATCCCCTTATGCGCTATTTATATACTCGAATGAGGAATGGCCCTTTTCACCATGGAAGGTAAGACAAGTCTTTGAATGTTTGACTTCCAATTCTAGGTCTGAACTATTACAAGATGAGTTAAAAGTACGATCCAAGTTTACTTCCTGGTATGATGTTAGCGAACAACCAATTTAATTTTTAACTTTTGAGGAAATATTAGAGAGTTCACATCCTATGGGCAAAACCAATCAACATAATTCAAACTTGGAATCTTCACATCCACAAGGCAAGGACTGCACTCAAGGACCGTGACTTCATCTCCAAAGAATTTTAGTATTTATTGTATGATATATTTATTCATTGTAAATTGGTTTATTTCCTTTACATTTTATAGAAAGCCATTTATTGTATTTATTTTTCATTACCGTGTAAAGAGGCTAGGCTTGTACTATAAATACCATTGTAACTCATTGAAGATTGTAGGTTAAGAAATATATTTTCTCTCCACTTCTACTATTGTCATGGTATCAGAGCTTTACTAAGACTCTCACAAGCTTCGTTCCCTGTTGTTGTTTTTTTTTTCCCTTTACCCGTCCCACACTTCTTGCATCATGTCTAAAATTTCCTCCGATGAAACTCAATCATCAACCAAAGAAACCTCTGCTTCTCTACTTATCCAAATTAGCGCATCAACTCATCTCCTATTACGACTCAGGCCAACTCAAACTATTTCTCATGGAGGCTTCAATTTACCTCTTTGTTCTACGGGATGAATCTCATGGGGTTTCTTGATGGCACAATTCCCGAACCCACCAAAATTATGAAAACCCAATATAGAGAAGAAACAAACCCAGCATATGCCCCCAGAAAGACAAGACCAATTGATTCTTCACTCGATCGTTGCATCTCTTACGGAGCCAATCATTTCACTAATTGCTTCAGTCTTTACTGCCTCTGAAGCTTCGACAAGACTGGATCGCATATTTGCTAAGCGATCGAAGTCCTACATTATTCATTTGAAGGACAAACTTGCAAATCTGTCGCGAGGAACTTTGCCTATCTCTAACTATCTCTTGAAAATCAAAGCCATAGGAGATGAACTGTCAACTCTTGGAGTGCCGTTATCTGATGCTAATCTGTTGATCTATTGTACTCAGGGTTTAGGTAGTGCATATAAAGAAGTCATTGCAGCCTTAAGAACCCGTGACTCGCCCGTCTCCTTTGAAGAGCTTTATGACAAGCTTATTGATCACGAAACATATCTTCGTGATGTTGAAACTATTGTCATTAATCCTACACCATCCCTTATGCAAACAAACCACCATCTCACACTAGAAACTCATTCACAAACCGTCGCCCCCCACCTTCAAACTCACCTGGACTACTTCCATCTCCACAAACCCAAAACCCATACAATTTTCGGGGGCCTTTTCATAATGGTTCACGTAATAGCTCTCATACTAACTCCAACGAAGTGGTCATATGCCAATACTGTAAAAAGCAAGGACATGAAGTAGATAGGTGCTATGTTCTTTTTCCACATCTTCGGCATGTTCGGAACTCTGTCAACAACACAACTATCTCTTCTTCTCATGAATCGTGGATAATGGACTCAAAGGCATCCAACCACGTGGTCTCCAACCTTGCCGATCTGTCACTGTATCAACGATATGATGGTCCCGATGATGTCGTCCTAGGTAACAATACAACTCTCAATATTTCTCACACTAGCTGTGTTTTTCTTTCTCCAAACTTTAAATTACGTAATGTTTTGTGTGTAGCCCGTCTTCAAAGAAACTTAATCTCTGTTAAACAATTTTGCTCACAAAATTCTACTTCAATTGAATTTTTTCCTTCTTTTTATTTTGTGAAGAATCTCCAAACCCGACAACCTCTACTCCAAGGCCGCTCACTTGATAATCTATATGCCTGGCCATCCTCCAAGTCTCCAGTCCAGTCTAGTCCTGCGCTTGTCAATTCCATCACGACCTCATCTGTCTCATGGCATAATAGACTTGGTCATCCGTCAATTAAAGTCACCAATCGACTGCTCGCATCCGGGCTCCTTCCAGCTGCGTCAAGTCTTTCATCTAACTTTCATTGTCAGTCGTGTCTGTGTAATAAGAGTCACAAGCTCCCGTTTAGCATATCTAGTCTTGTTAGTCATAGTCCACTAGATGTAATTTTTTCTGATGTTTGGGGACCAAGTCTCGTTTCCTCTCATGATGGTTATCGTTATTATTTAGTATTTATTGATCATTTTTCAATATTTATCTAGTTATTTCCAATGCGGCTTAAGTATGATGTTCTTTATATTTTTCCTATCTTCAAAACTAAAATTGAAACTCTGCTTGGACATAAAATTAAAACACTTTATAGTGATGCTAGTGGTGAATACATTGGACTTAAAAATATTTTCCAGTCCTTTGGAATTACACACAAAATCGCTCCACCTTCCACGCCCGAACACAATGGGTTCGCTAAAAGGCGACACCGTCACATTGTTGAAACGGGTTTAACGCTCCTTCATCATGCATCTCTTCCTACATCCTACTGGTCGTATGCATTTCAAACAGCCGTTTATTTAATTAATAGGCTTCCTACTCCTACCCCTACACTTTCTAACAAGAGTCCCTTCTTTACTCTCTTTCATAGGCATCCCAACTATTCCTCTCTTCGCCAATTCGGGTGTCTTTGGTTCCCGTGGCTTCGTCCTTATGCTCCATCTAAACTTTACCCGTGCTCTAAACCATGCCTATTCTTAGGATATGACATTACACATCACTCTTATACTTGTCTCGACTTAGAGACAAATAAAATTTTCATCTCACGTCATGTTCAGTTTGTTGAACATGTTTTTCAATTCTCCAAATCTCCTTCCTCTCAAGTTCGTGAACGAACTTCCCAATCCTCAACTTTACCCCTACCCACTCTTCCAATCTCATCTCTAGCTGCCAACTGCCCGACGACAGCTGGTGTAGCAACTGCTACGGTTGGAATTCCAGCCGCTAACAGCGCTGCTGTTGAGCCTAGCGCGGCTGGTAGTCTAGCCAACAGCAGTTCCTCTCTATTGAAGGCACCTGCGGGTGTTCCTGCAGGTGCCACTTTGCCTGATGTCACATCTCTTTACAGACGATTTTTCATGTCTTTCAAGTTCTCCGTCCTTGTCTTCCCTAGTTGAACCTATTCCTCAACCAGATCCCCCTGCTCAAAATAAGCATCCTATGGTTACTCGGGCAAAGAACAATATTTTCTGCCCCAAATAGATTTTTAACACAACTAGATCTCTCCATCCTATTGCCTTATCCTTAGAACTTCTAGTATAGGTCAAGCTCTACGGGATTCTAAATGGCGTAGTGCTATGGCTGATGAGCTTAATGCTCTCATTCAAAATAAAACCTGGGAACTTGTTTCTCCACCTCCAAATGTCAATCTTGTTGGTTTTAAATGGGTGTTTCGTGTCAAACGTCACCCTGATGGCAGCGTGGATCGTTATAAGGCGAGGCTCGTGGCCAAAGGTTTTCACCAACGTCCAGGGATAGATTATCACGAAACCTTTAGTCCATTTGTCAAACCAGCCACTATTCACATATTTCTCACCCTAGCGCTGAACTTCAACTGGCCTATTCACCAGTTGGATGTTAACAACGCATTTCTACATGGTACACTCCGTGAGGAGGCTTACATGTCTCAACCTCCAGGTTTTTCTGATTCGCAATTTCCAAACCACGTTTGCAAGCTCAAAAGAGCCATTTATGGCTTGAAACAAGCTCCGCGTGCGTGGTTCCATGAACTTCGCTCATTTCTTCTGTCCTATGGGTTCTCCAATTCGTCTAGTGATTCTTCCCTCTTCTTGTACTACGATTCCTCTATTACCATATATTTTCTAGTCTATATAGATGATTTACTCATTACAGGTAACACGCCAAGTGCTCTTTCCTCATTTCTAATTGCTCTCTCCACAAGATTCTCCGTCAAAAACTTAGGGGCCCTTAATTACTTTCTAGGTATTGAAGTCACTCGAACTCCCTCTTTTCTCCTCCTTAGTCAGTCTAAATATATTCATGATCCCTTAACTCGTGCCAACATGCTAGGCGCCAAAGAGGTCTCCACTCCAATGTCCAACTCTTCTTCTCTTTGTCTTCTGGATAACTCACCTTCTACTGATGCGACCAAGTATCGGCAACTCGTTGGTGCACTCCAATATCTTTCTCTAACCCGTCTAGATATCTCCTTTTCTGTAAATAAAGTGTGCTCTTCCGATCTCGACCGTCGGAAACTCATTTCACCGTGGTTAAACGGGTTCTTCGATATCTCAAACATACGATTCATCATGGTTTGCTGCTACGTCCTTCTTCTAATCTCTCCCTTACTGCTTTTACCGATTCAGACTGGGCTGGTAACTTAGATGATCAGTCTTCGACTTCCACTCATATAGTATATCTTGGAAGTTCTCCAATTTCTTGGAGTTTAAAAAAGCAACGTACTGTTGCTCATTCCTCTACTGAGGCTGAGTATCGTTCGCTTGCTTCTTGTATGGATGAGGTGTTGTGGCTTTGCAACTTACTCTCTAAATTTCATTTTCCTTTATCTACTAAACCACTTATTCTATGTGATAACTTAGGAGCAACTTTCCTTTCTGCTAATCATGTCTTTCATTCCCGTATGAAACATCTTTATATCGATTACCACTTTGTCCGATCCCATGTTCAAGACGGTTCCTTTTCAGTCTCCTATATGCCTACACATGACCAACTAGCCGATATCCTCACAAAATCCTTACCACCTTCTAAATTTCTTATGTCACATTCCAAGATTGGAGTTTCCAATGGATGCTCCTTCTTGCGGGAGCTGTTAAGGAAATATTAGAGAGTTCACATCCTATGGACAAAATCAATCAACATAATTCAAACTTGGAATCTTCACATCAACAAGGCAAGGACTGTACTCAAGGACCGTGACTTCATCTCCAAAGAATTTCAGTATTTATTGTATGATATATGTATTCATTGTAAATTGGTTTATTTATTTTACATTTTATAGAAAGCCATTTATTGTAATTATTTTTCATTACCGTGTATAGAGGCTAGATTGTACTATAAATACCATTGTAACTCATTGAAGATTGTAGGTTAAGAAATATATTTTTTCTCCACTTGTACTCTTGTCATTAACTACTCGTAACTGTTTATCACTCTCTGAACAACTGAGGTAAAGAGGGATGACTAGTTCCATTTGGGCTAGACTCAGATCACCTGGTCCCGAATGACTAACCAAATTGGTTGGAGAGTTGACGTGTAACATCCCGAAAATTTCTACAAATTAAGGTAAGCAACGAAATTGTTGTTTTGAAAGAATTACTTGAATATTATTGTAAGATTGCTTGAAAATTGTTATTAAATTGACGTTAAAGAAAGAATTTAGTTGAGAATTAACATAAACTAAAGTGTACTAACTAAATTGACATGAACCAAAGAGTGTGAACTTAATTGAGAGATAATGCAAGGGAAAGGACTTCTTGGGCAATTTCCCGCCAAGTGTGCGGCGCCACATCGCGCCACTTGTCATGATGTGATTGGCACCACTTATCACGATGTGATTGGTGCCACTTGTCACGATATAATTGGTGGAACTCAAAAGTTATTAAAACTAGCTAAATCCTAACTATTATATAAAGGGGCTAAGGGTTTCAAAGCTTCCAAACCATTTCCCTTTTCGCTCTCGAACCCCAAAATTCGTCCAAAATAGACATGGGAAGGAGAAAACCAATAAAAACCCGCCAAAATACCCATTTGTCATTTGAAAAGAGTCCCTTACCATATATAGAAGGATTATAGCTTGAAAGATAGCTTTAATTGGGGAATATCAAGGCTTTAAGGATACTTCTTCACGTGGATTATTCGAAGAATATTTGAGATGGGTAACCTAATACTTTGATTCCTTTTCTACATGCATAAAGTTTTAATAAGATAAATGTGTTTTTTATTGATGATTTTGATGAGACAAATATGGATTTGAATGCATTATTATTGAAAGAAAGATTGGTTTATTGTATTTATATTGCTAGTTAATGCTCTACCCGTTTTGAATTGTTTTGTGATTGAATGGCCTTGTTGTGTGTTCTTAGCCATTCTGAATTGTTTCCTACATTATGACTTATTCAATGATCCCGAAATAGTGAAGATTAGTGTGGTGTTTGCTTTGAATTGGAATCTCGGTATGGGTCTACCGGGGTTCATTGTGGATCCACTTAATTGAATTGATATGAATATGACGCGCACCACGGGTAGTAGTTTAACTAGTGATAGAGCCCTTTTGTGCATCGAAAAGTTTTGTACATGCAATGGTTTTTCTTGGAAATAAGTTTTATAAAAGAAAAGTGAATCAAAGGATTGTGCTATTTACTGAGTACGTTGTGCCCCACTTATTACAATTTTTTGTAGATAATTGGAGTCATAACAATTGAAAAGCAGGGCAAGCTGGATGTTGGATCGTGCTCGCGAATGGGAGTAGAGTTGTGCATGTGGTGTAAACCTGTTCTTGAAACTATCACGAATTTATTACTTTTACGCACACCTCTATAATATATATGTTTTACATCTTATAACATATAAGACAATAGAGAGATATAATCTTTATATTTATTTGAATTCTACTTTTCATTGTAAAAGTTTTCTAACGATTTGGCACACCTTTGGTAATCAATAAAATATATCTATCAATACAACTGCTTGTGTTCTATATATTTTCTTGAAAAACCTGGCTTTAATATTTTTTTAAAAGATTGACGATTTGTTAACGTATGTAATTATCTTTGTCTATTAAACTTTGTAAGATAAGATAAATTGAATTGTTTCGCACGTCCCGTCCCCGTTATTTGAATAAAAGCTTCCGCTACAGAATTTGTAAATTACCATAAGATATTCAGAAAATATTATAAAGTTAGCGGGGGCGTGATATGACTTACCTACTCAGATTGGTCGGTCCTGGGAGAAAAAATTGGATGTAATATTTAGGGACTCAAGGTCGGCTATTCCACCATGGGTTTTATGTTCGACAACTCATGCTGTTAGACCACTGTAACAACAATAATAATAGTCTTATAACACTTTCAGGAGGTGTCGTCTTATAAGTACTAGAAAATTTTCAAGGGCAACCATTACATGTAACAACGTATGATGGTTTTTGATGAATACTAATCTCTTGGGTTGATTCTTTTACTTCGAATATTAGTCTATGACAACCTACGGATGTGGTAGTTTTCTTCAATTTCAAAAGTCCACACACGAACCCAATTGGCATGATATATTACCTAACTCTTGTGAGCACTTTTTTATGAAATTAGATCATACTCTATACATAAAGCCTGACTATCAATTATCAACAGTTAAGTCAGGAAATTATATGTAGTTTCATATATGTGACTATTTTTATTAGTAGTCAAATTCCCTTTTAGAACTCTCTCTCTCTCTCTCTCTCTCTCTCTCTCTCTCTCTCTATATATATATATATAAATTCTAGGGAGACATGAAAAATAGACATTATTAGGTGACATTCTTATGTGGTACACTTGTATTGGATGATGAAAAAGTAGTCATGTAATCATCACCTAATAAATTTGTGACACATAAGAATATTACTTATTAATGTCACTTCTACATGTCTATCTAGAATTGCTCTATATATATGGCTTCGTATAGACATTGAGCTCTTATGAGTCCACGTGTTACAAGAGAGATAGATATTGACATCTCTTGCTCCTAGCCGATTTGGATCTTCTGATCTAACCTCGCGTTAGTTTCTTAATTCTATTCCGGAATACAAAGACAGTGGTTGGAAATAAGTAGTGTTATCTTTTAAAGTACTTCTAAGGCAAAAAAATTTATTATTATGCAACCACGAGGACAATATATCTTTCCCCTATATTAATGTGACACACCACCATTTGCTATTTAAAAGGGACTCATTTATTTCATAATAAATGGTGGCGTGCTATATTAATACGAGGGTAAGATAAGTTGTCCCATGATTGGGAGTCAAGGTTCGGAATAACCCAATCACTCAAATGACTATCATTTGTAGAGTTTGTTTTTGAAATTTATGAAAAAATAATTTATTGAAAGTTGATTTTTTTGTTGTTAAGTGTGAAAATTTTTGTTTTATTAATACTATATATGTGATTAATAGATAAAATTTGACTTTGACTTCCCTTTTAAAAAAATGTTTACTTTGACTAACTTTTTGATTTATGTTGCTAGATACCACACCAATAAGAAAGAAGGATTTTGTTGTTGGACTGGGCCGTTACAACCTGTGGCCCAATCTCAAGTACAATAATAACACCGATAACAAATAAACTAGATTTGGTATCAAATAAACTATATATAAATTGGAGATGTTAGACGTGGTATCAATTTGTCGACTCTTACAAAAATATTAACATAAAAATTCATATATAAGTTTTGTGCATCTGGTTTATACAACTAGTAGTTTTTCTATCTTTTTCTTATTTTTTCCCCTTATTTGAAGGGTGTATTTTTATTTTCTTGAAAATTCACATACTAAATACATTAAATTTTACGTCTTTATAAAATTTCAGAATTCTAAAAATCTTTGCCAATCCAATTTCAAGCTCTCTAGATGCATTTATGTCACATATAAGAAATGCCATAAGTACTACTATTTCTACAGATAAGACACTTGGCACAAATCTATGAATTCCTATAGTCTGGTAATAATGAATTAATATATTAGTGAAAAATTTTTAGATCAAATGAGTTTAACATACTATTAAATATGTAAGTATTTTGAGTTCAAATCCATACACCACCTAAATGAAATATGCACATAGACTTTCATTATAAAAAATAAATAATGTAGGGGCATTTTGAAGAGGATAACAAAGGAGAGTAGGATTGTCAAACTTTATCCATAGTGTTTGGTCACGAAAATCTTTAATTTATTTATTTTCTTTTTATTATTATCCAATAATGGATAAGAAGGAACAAAGTAAAATAAGAAATGTACCGATCAATGTGTTTTAATGGAAACTTCATCGCCTCAAATTTTCTGTTTCCTTCTCAACTCAATCCAAAGTATCCACTACCACTAAGAATGGCTTATCGAAGCACAAGCATATGCAGGGAGAGACGAAGGCTTCTTAAGGTACCATAAATTGAAAATTTTATTATTATATTTGATTGTACTAAATTGATACTCTTTTTTTTTTTTTTTGTGTCATGTCAAATAAATTTGAAACTATTTTTATCTTTTATTAATAAATTTCAAATGCTTGTTAATTACTACTTTAAAATACTTTTCAAAGACATGGATGCATTTCGGTTTTGTCAATTTTATTAATAGTAAACATGGACAATGAAGTAAATATAAACTTATCATTATTCATTTTTTTTTTGGAAAAGAAGTCAAAATGTTTGTTTAGAATTTCCTAGGCGCATGTTATTAGAATTGAAATAGGAAGTTAAAGTTTGCTATATTGTGAGAATGAAAGTAAGGTTGTTTTGAGATATTTTTGTTATCTACTCGACATCTATATTTGGGTTATTAATCGTTCTAAATAGAAATTAATGAGTTCATTTTTAACCATTTACTATTGAAAATTTAGCCCATTTACTATTGAAAATTTAGCCCATTTTCTAGTTAAAATTACAGAGGCATTCGTCCTTTTTTTTTTTTTGGTGGGGGTGGTGGTGGTGGGGTTGGTGTTTAAGCCTAACCTAACCTGCATTCATGCAATCTGATTTATTTATTTATTTATTTTTCCCCGAGTTAATTTCGTAATAATTATACTGTAGCCGTTCTTGAAGCAAAAAGCCGTTCGAAAATCAAAGAATTTTTTGTGAGCTTTACCTCGCTTTTATCGCGAACCTGTCTGTTTTGCCGAAATGAAAGAGCGTTGGGTTCTCCGTCTTTCCTGGACAAGTACAGGTGTCCACTGATCCAACCACCAATTTTTAGAAATATTTTTGTTCGAATCAATTCTTATATATATGAGATTCCAACTATTTTCTTGATTCACGGCCCAAGAATGGCAAAATACCCTCCAGCTTCTTCAAGTGCTAGACAGATTTCTCCGATGTCTCAGGCCGTCTTTAAATTCTCCTCTCCATCTGTTTCCTCATCAATGGACATCGTGAAGTCTCCTGCTAAATCCTTATCCGTAATGTCTTTATCTCTATTTATGGGATTATGGGCGAAAGCATTTTGTATTTGGCTTTATTGAAATTGATTTATTTTATGTTTCTTGGACCAGATATTTGTTTCCCAGTTCAAATCTTGCGAAATTGAGCAGACCCAGTTGAGATTTCTGGATTCTTTCAAGTAAGTCTCTGGAAGTCATTACTATCCTAATTTGAATCAAATCTTTGGTTAATTGTGCCATTTTTTTCATCTGCTGCTCATTTATTTTAGATGAGCGCGTTAGAGGAATTACAAGAAAATGAAGGTTAATGTTCATATTTAGCCTGCGAATTTTCTTTAGTTAAGACTCTTCTTTTCCTCGGGTAAGAGACGGTTAATATGAATAATGGCAATTGTTATAAAAAGAATGTGTCTTGAAATCCTACCCAATTTGTGAATTGATAGCATATAATCCATGTGTGGAAGATTCTTTCTTGATAGTATGTGCCAAAAAGGTTTGAGCTTCATCCACCCAAAATTGGTGTCTGATCTGGCGTTTGGCATATTCTCAAGAGCTTAAGAATTTGGGATCTAACAGTAAACCTGAATAGGAAAACCTTTAGGAGTCAAAATGGTAAATTGAGGTAACTGATGATCCTGTAGTAATTTGCGCGGGTCTCAATGAGGATGTATAAATTAAACATAAACCGTGCTCAAAATCTTGAATACACTGATTTGGTTTTGAGTAGGAATTATGCATCTTGAGAAGAGCACGGCAGAGAAAGGAATTCCTAAGCTTACCTGCATGTCTCTGACCATGTAGCTCAAACCATGCATTTCTTCTTGTATACACTTATAGTCCTATTTCAGGTGTGAGGCACGTTTGTACAGGTCTCTTATATTAATACACTCCTGTTTGGGATTTCATTTTTATGAATAACATTTCTGATAACAGGTTGACCTGCCGGAGCTTTATAATGTTAACATGTTTAAATATTTTTTAGTTACCAATTACTGTTTGAATCAGACTTTGCCTCAGAGTTCAGGAATTATTAATAATAATATGACACTTCTAACTAGCAAGCTATTTTACCTCATAAAGCGGCACTTGGTTCCATTTTCATTTGAAGGATGGAAATCATCCATGCCTGATGCTACTTCATTTTTCCGTCCCTGTAGCTTTCCACTCATCTAAGTATATAGCGTTTCCTGTAATGAAGTAGATACAGTCAATAAATCTATTGAGATTCCCCTATTTCTTGCATCGTATTCTTCTGATTTATTGTTTGACGCTGGTTTATAGGACATACTTACATTTTAAGATTAGAGACTTCCATGCAACACTCGAGATTGACTCCGAGAGATAAGCATGCCTTTATTTTGATTTAAGTTATACAACTGCATGATATTGGGTGGTACGCTAACAATAGTTTTTCTACGCTACACAATTGCTTCTATCAATGCAGCAAAACACCAATTTTGAGACTGAAAGCCTTAAGGGAATCCCCAGGCTTAACTCAGGAGATAACGGATAGCCAGCAGAAGAGCATTGCAACCATTGAGAAGGATTCTAATGCTTTCGAGGAGATGAGACATCGATTTCTAAGTTTCAAGAAGGATAAATACTTGTAAGGATCATGTAACCTCTATATTTTGTAAAGATCTTCTCCTGACTTATCTTTATTATGTTGATTTTACAGGGAAAATTTAGAACATTATCAAAATCTTGCCAAAGAACAATCACCTAAGGTAACAAATGTGTCTCTTAAATTTCAATATTGGAGCAGAAGTTGGCTGATGCTGACATTTTCCGGAACAGTTCATGGTGATTGCTTGTGCAGACTCACGAGTTTGTCCCTCAAGCATCCTAGGATTTCACCCAGGAGAAGCCTTTGTGGTACGGAATGTGGCAAACCTGGTGCCCCCACATGAGGTATTTTGCTTCTTATTGGGCTCATTTCCCCGCATGTTTTTAAGTTGATAAGCACAATACTCGCATAACACAAATTAAAAATGATATTTGGATGTGAAACCTAATAGTACAACCCTATATTCTTCTGATGCAGAATGGACCTACAGAAACAAACGCCGCCCTTGAATTTGCTGTGACTTCCCTTGAAGTAAGTAAAATTATCTCCTTAACCTAAATGCAGCAATTCCTCTTCTTCTTCCCGCCTTTTTAAAAAAAAAAAAAAAATTATTTAGCATGACGAATATGATTTTTACTGCCATCAGTTTACGAGCAATCAGCCAAAGTAGTATATATTTTATAAAAGAATTAATGAAAGGCAACGTTGGAACTTGGTCAGGGCGTTTGGGGGTACAAATTCATAAAAATGTGAAAGTGTTTGGAAACGATGTTAATCTACATTCTGCAATGAAAACTCACATGTAAAAGCCAAACAGTTACAAGCATAAAATTTCTCAAATTGAGAAATTTGTTCCTAACCCCTAGGCAAAAGCTTTATGCCAATGGATAAGCGCCTTTGAGTTCAAATGGATGCAGACTTCGGGATCCTTCTTGTGCTAGTAGTTTTGACCTTTTTTATATCTTAGCACAAAATATCTCCTCCATTCTGTGAAAACCTGGTAGCTATATTGTTTGCAGGTGGAAAATGTACTTGTTGTTGGCCACAGCTGCTGTGGAGGGATCCGTGCCTTAATGGGTATGCAAGATGAAGTAAATTCGAGGTCCTATTTTCTCTTCTTCATTGATGTGTGACCCGTCTTTCCTTCATTCTCTGTAGATATCTTATGGTTCTCACTAAGCTGATATTTTGCAGTAGCTTCATTAAAAGCTGGGTAAGAGTTGGAAAGACTGCTAGGTCGAGAACAGATCGGAAGAGCACACGACCTTGACTTTGATCAGCGGTGCAGGCATTGCGAGAAGGTGAGTTCCGTGTTTCCTTGAGGGTTTTAGCCTTTAACAATACTACATGCAATGACATATTCTGGATTTCATGCATCACATGGTAACTGAGTTTCTAACCTCTTCTCATGCTAGTCCTTTGAAAAAAATATCTGTTTGCAATCACAGGCCTCTATTCTTATGTATCATCACAGTGTATAATTTACGGCAAAAGAAAGATGCAAAGCAATTCAACCGTTTCTCGTGTAACAAGTGTTAATCAGGCTTTTGTTTAGGTTGCACTCTTTGCTGCTCACTGAATGGAGAATAGGAACATAAATAACAAATATCATATAATTACAGTTCTCTTTATTGGTTTGATACTAATGCAAGATCGTTTTCCATTTCCCAGGAATCAATCAACAGGTCCTTGTTGAACTTACTAACCTATCCGTGGATAGCAGAACGGGTGGAAAAGGGGATGCTTTCACTTCATGGTGGCTACTATGACTTTGCTGATTGTACATTTGAAAAATGGACACTTGATTGCAGCGGTCCCAGATCAAAGGTTGATGGTGGATTCTCCATAAAAAATCGGGAATTTTGGTCCTGAGGGTTGTTTCTTGATCTTTGAAAGGTGTTCTTGTGAATTTGATTGTATGTTGTGTGTCAAATAAAAAACTTTTTCTTTTCTCTCTCAGGAAACCCATTTGTCTTCTTGTAATTCTTTGACCCAACTATAGATGCTGCTGGAAAATTCAATGGCCTTTTGTACTTGCTATTTTTCACTCATTGTATACAAACCGGGATAACTACCGGGGACCCTTAAATGTACTTGGATCCTGAACCAATTCTTTGTTGCATTTGAGTTCGTTAACTTTTCAATTTTTAGACAGTTTATCCCCTGGATGGGAAGCCATGTGTAATAGATTACAAGCTTACTAATCAATAAGTATTTGAGGAGGCATGATCATGAAGTCCAGAGTAATTAAAACGTTAAAAGGGCGATAAATAAAAGCACCATAATAAAAGAAAATAAGTACAAGAATATGCAAGATTTCTACAGATTCGTGTTAATGTGAAATTACATTCTATTTTCATCCATTGAAAGAGATGAGCCATATATATTAGTATACCGTTGTGTTGTGGATGTCGACCGATTGAAGTGCAACAAGAAAAGGAGAACATGAGAAAGTTGGAATGGAAGAGAAGAGGAAGGAAAAAGGTAATAACGGACAGACAACCATGTGTGGGTTTTTTGGGCCAGTGGAAGAGAAGTCTCCTTTTGGTTGGCAATAATGACAACAATATCAGTTTTATAGTTAAACGACTACTGAGATTAAGGACAATCTATATGAGTCTTGTTATTTGTAGAGAAGACTTTATAAAATTTTTTACAAATTGAGGTAAATTTATCATCTTATCTTAGAATATTTTTTCCCCAGTCACACGATACAGAATGATAAGATGGTCTAATGTCTCTTGTTGTAAAGTTTACAATGTCTATATGAATAATTTCAAGTGTGTGGTTCAAGTAATGATTATGGATGGGAAGTGGAACTAATGAACAAAATTTTCTTAACCACACTCATTGTAGTACTTACTGTTGATCAAATTCGTCCATTTACACGACGCTCATCTTCAAAAGATTGAAGCCCTGCACGGTCAGTCAAGCTTAATCAACATTTATCTGTAATATCTTGCTGTAATCTGCTCCGTCAATGGCTCTTTCTCGTCTAGCTCTTTTGGCTATTATGGCAATTATCACTCCTTTGTTGATTGATGACTGCCAAACCGTAGATCTCCTCGCTCCACCTTCTTGAGATAGACCTGCCTGAGATTCCCAAGCTGGAATTGCCACCATTGCCTGAAATTCCAACTTTGCCAAAACCAGAATTGCCATCTCTGCCGATACCTGAGTTCCCAAGCTTGCCAAAGCCAGAATTGCCAGAAATCCAGGAGCTGCCAGAACTAGTGGTTCCTACCGTTTCAGAAACCCAGCCAGTCACTAACCCTTGAAGAGCTGTGTGCTCCTACAATGCGTTTCACCGTTTTATGAATGATGCTTGGTGGAAGAGGCCTAAGTTTATTAAGAATTTCTACCATATTGTGAACTACTATATGTCTGTATGTCTGTATCTCTGTAATGAAGGATTATTTCATTATCAATATGCGTGTGTAATATGTAACTCATTTTGTATTGAAGTTAATGAATCATCTGGTTTTCATATTTCCAATCTGCCGCTCTTTTTCTTAATTTCTTTCTTTAACTTTTTCAATTTGACTTTTTTGATACATTTTCTCTCAGAAACGAGTGTTCTACCTTGGCATTTGGGTGCAAATTGACAGAGAGAAACTAATGGATGAAAATTTCATTTCTGTTTTTTAGTCTCTAGTGGAATGTGACTTCAGAAAGATATCAAAATGACTTCATTGCACCAACAAGCGCAAGCTCCACTTGAACTCAGAATTGTGACACAAGGAGAATCTGTGTGTAACATGTAAACATTTTCCTAAAAGATTTGCTTGTTTTCTTGGCCTATTCCCAGCAATTGAGCTTGCTAGGTGGAAATTTCATTGTTGAATCTCATCGAGAACAACCAGAAAACAGTAAGCATATATGTGTGCGCTTTTACTGTATCATACAAATAATAAAGAAAATATAATATCAAGTCAGAATCTTCACAACTTTTTCTGCTGGATTGAGCTATCCCAGTATTGTTCTGATTTTAGTGTTGGAGATTGGATAGCAGAATCAATAATTTTATTTTATTTCTTTTCAGATTTCAAAGACAAGGATCTGGCAGGGGATGCACTGGGATATTCCAACTAGGTTGGCATTTCCGTAGCACCCTTTCATCATTTGCTTGCCTCAATAAAATTAGGATATTTTAGATCTTCCAGCTCTAAAGCAGAAAATGAAATTCTGAAACATGATTATGACACTTCCAATTCTGTGTAATTTACTTACTGCATGCCTTGTTTCTCAGCTGGGACAAAGATTTTAGATACTGCAAAGATAAACATATGTATTGGATCGGTGAGATGTTGAATTCTGTTTTTCACAGTAGCCACCTTATTGTCAAATGCACTTATCACCTACCAGTTTGACTCCTTATGGATTTGATGAGGTTAAGTCATCTGTAAATAACCAATTAGTATAGCTCTGACATATCAAGAAGTTGAACTAAACCAGACTTGCATGCACTAATTAAATCTAAACTTTTCTGTTTCTCCAAACCAATGTCTATATAAACATCTTCACATGCATTTCCATGCATCGCTCAGTGAACAATTGAAACACGATCTCTTAAAAATTTTTCTGATACATATAATTTCTGCTTCATCAATGGCCTATCAGAATCACTCATCTCTTTTCCTGTTACTGTTTATCACTTTATCTTCAATAACTGGCAGCAGAATTCAGGCAGAGGCCCGCCACCTCCTGGAGACAACTCCACCTGAGATTCCTAAGCATGAACTCCCTTTACCAGAAATCCCAAATTTGCCAAAGCCTGATCTGCCGACTTTGCCAAAACCCGAGTTGCCAACTTTGCTGAAGCCAGAGATTCCAACATTACCGAAGCCTGCGCTACCAGCATTGCCGAAGCCAGAGATCCCAACGTTACCAGTGCCAGTGATGCCAGCATTACCATACCCAGAGATTCCAGAAATGCCAAAGCCAGAAGTTCCTCAGCTGAGAGAATTACGGGTCCTGCCTAAACCAACAGAACCAGAATTGCCAAAATCCCCTTGATTTGATTCACTTGGTGCACCTTTGGAGTGGCATGATTAAGGCTATGGAGTTACAGAATGCTTTCAAGTTCTTTCTGGATGATTTACGTATTTAAATTTTTAAGCGTTGTGGTTCTCATGTTGATTATAATTAATCATTGTCATCAGGATCACTGCTGGTGTATGTGAGACATTACATTTCTATTTTTAATGTCCTTAATTTTTTTATTTATGCATATGTTTTAAGATGTTTTTCGAGTGCTAGAATCAATGTGCCTATGGCCCTATTCTGACATTCAAATATGCTTTTCCCCTGATCCCCTTTACCAACATTCTCTATTCAAGCCATCTTCTATCTCAAACTTGAAACTCTTCAACTCAGATAAAGCATTATAAAAAAGTTCTAACTTAAAAGATATTGAATTCCAAAATTTTCAGTAGACATAACTTAATTAAACTAACAATCTTGGCAAGTGAAATGCTGCATCTCTTGGGATTTTAACTTGAAACGGCGCAACCTGACCTTTTAGGTGCAATTGACAGAGAAAGGCTACTGTATATAGCTTAATCCTTTGTGGCAATATGATTTCAGAAAGTGATCCAGTGGGATTTACTGCACAAACTCATGACTGGTGACATGAAGAAAATCTGCTAGAATATTATGTATCAGAAAATTTATCATCTCCACATCTTTGGTTGGATTCTAATTTCCATCTTTTAGATGTTAATTCACGAGTTCTTGCCCCAGTTAATTGTTAAAAAAAAGAAAGGGAAAAGAATTTATGAATACAGCTCTAGCAAGTACCGTAATGCTGGTGGATGTTACAAGCCTAAATGGCGGATGCAACTTCTTGACAGTGACCATTGGTCTCAGCAATTTCCATGTAAAAAGCTGTGTGAAATTTTACCATGAAAATTCTTGTATAAATTAGATATAGGTCGAATTTACTTGTACAGCTATTAATTGACACCTGATCATTTCTGCACAAAAGTTATGTAGAATGAGGACGCATTAGATTTGCCATCATAAAGCATGTAAATGTTCAAATCAATATTCACGAGAAAGGCTCCCTTGTGTTTTATTTTCATAAGGCAGACTGCAAAATATCAAGTTGATCGATTGACAGCACTAGAGAAAGAATTATGCCAATTTTTTTCGACTATATTCGCTAATCCTATCAGCTACTAGTACCTACCATACCCTTAAGAATTTGATTAGGTGAGTAATCCGCATATGATCAATTAGATCATCCTGATGTAACTTGATCAATTTTGTTGCTAGTGGAGAACAGGCAGGATATGAATAAGGAAATAAATAAGCGGCGGCAATAGTATCGATAAGTTGAACTAACACGGACTTATTTTTACCAACCAAACCAATTTTTTCCCACGTCTTCACATCTGATACCTATATAAACTTCTGCACATACATTTCCATTCATAGCTCAGTTTGAAGATCAAAACACTTCCCTTAAAACAGTTTCAAGGTGCTTGTTGTCTGCTTCATCAATGGCTTATCCTTATCGCTCAATTGTTTACCTGTTCCTGCTCATCGCGTTGTCTTCATGCAGAATTCAGGCAGAGGCACGCCACCTCCTGGAGACAACCCCATCTGAGGTTCCTAAGCCTGAACTTCCTTTGCCTCAAATCCCTACATTGCCAAAGCCTGAGATGCCAACTTTGCCACAGCCAGAGATTCCTACATTGCCAAAGCCAGAAATTCCAGCATTGCCGAAGCCAGAAATTCCCGCATTACCGAAGTCAGAAATTCTGGCAGTGCCAAAGCTGCCTGAGCTACCAAAGTTCCCAGAACTGCCTAAACCAATGCTACCGGAAGTACCCAAATCTCCTTAGAGATCGGAGATTCAGCAGATTTGGAGTAACCATGGCATTGCCACAGACTGAGTTCTAGTTCTTTGGGGATGATTTACTCATTTAATCTTTGTGGTTGTTGTCTTCTGTTAGTGATGTTGTATCAGAGAGCTTATATTGTAAGTGTCCTTAAAAGTTGTACTTTTGCATATTATATTGTTGTGCCTACTATGATAATCAACTCTTTCTTTTCTTCTTAATTTTCTTTCCCTATTCTAGCTATATCTTGATCAAACGAATTTTTTGCAATGCATTGTAAAATAGTTCATTTTTCACAGTATAATTCTCGAGTGAAAAGCAGAAACAAGAAGTAATATGAAAAATATTGTACCTGATACATTTGAATAAGGCTTCAACTCAAAACCTATCTAACTCACAGAGAACTCGAAAACAGAAGTTCATTGAAATATATTAATTCAGAGGTTCATGAATCCTGGACTCTTGAGCGGAAGAACATAATTGAACTCACAAGCTTGGCTGGAAGATTACAGGATATCTGGATAAATTTTAACTGGAAGCCTCAACATTTTTAGACACAATGCACAAATAAAAGCTTCTGTATCATAATTGCCCCTTATGAATTTCAGTGTCAGCTGGAGTGTTATCTGACTGAATTTATAACAGAAGAAGAATAATAAACCAAGCACCAAAACTCAGGATAGTAAAACTAAGATAATTTGGATGTCAAAAGAAAACATTTTGATCGGAGAAGGATACGTTCCGGTGCATTATCCCAGAAATAAGGCTTTGGAAGATAGAAAAGTGTGTCACTTTGTGGACATCAAGCCAGCAAACGATGTAGACTGGTTTATAGTTTCATTCTTCTTTGTAGGAACAGGTATACAGGTAATGTGTTCTTAACATAATTCAAGATCATACTATTATGTAAACATATTATATATCAGAAAAACTATCATCCTCACATGATCTTAGGAACGATTAGGTTATCTGATGTTTAACCTTTTCCAGGATAAATTGTCAGACACTGTTGCAATCATTTGATCTTTGGAAGCAGAATGAATGTGGTTATGGCTAGGTCAAATATTTATTGATAAGACTTGTAATTGTCTCTCAAATTAATATCACCACTGGTAGACAGAAACTCCCATCTTGTGAGTTGTGACAAGTAACAAGATCGCCTCACTAAACTTTTTTGTTTGAGTCTTGCAGAATAAAAGGTCGTTTCTTATCTAAAGTACAGCAACCACCTAAATTTCAAATGGATAGGTTAACCTATCAGTTTGAATATCTTAGGATCTGATGAGGTCTGTTGTTTGCAGATGATCCATTAAAACAACTCGGATGCGTCTTGATCATTTGCCTTGTGCGTGGAATATAGAAAACTAAACTATGAATGAGAAAATAGATAAGTGGAAGCAATGGTATCAAGAAGTTGAACTAACAGAGACTTATTCCACCAACCAAACCAATATTCTTTTCCTATTTCTTCATATCTGATGCCTATATAAACTTTCCTAAGTACATTTCCATGCATAGCACAGCTAAAGATCAAAACAATTCACAGAAAATCATTCCAAGTCATACATTTTCTGCTTCATCAATGGCTTATCAGAATCAATCATTCTTCCTGTTACTGCTCATCACTTTATCATCAATAACAGGTAGCAGAATTCAGGCAGAAGCACGCCAACTCCTCGAGACAAACCCACCTGAGTTTCCCAAGCCTGAATTTCCCTTGCCTCAAATCCCAACATTACCAAAGCCTGAGACACCAGCACTACCAAAGCCAGAGATCACGACTTTGCCAAAGCCAGAGATCCCAACTTTGCCAAAGCCAGAGATTCCGGAAGTCCCAAAGCCGGAGTTGCCAACTCTTCCAAAGCCAGAAGTGCCTGAGCTGCCTAAACCAACAGTGCCAGAAATTCCCAAGTTGCCTGAGCTACCAAAGTTCCCTGGATTGCCTAAACCAACAATGCCAGAAGTGCCAAAAACCCCTTGATTGAAGCCAACGAAGGGTGCCCCAGTTTGACTTCAGTGTCATTTAATAGTCATTGTTATTGATGATGTATCTGTGAGATTTTATGTATTGTGTCCTAAATTTTTAGTCCTCTATTGTATACATCGTGTGTGACTTGAATTTGCTTGATTCATTGTGCCTCCAGTGATAATCAAATCTATTTTTCTTGGTTTGGTCAAATGCTTTCTTTATAGTGATACATGATATTGGTTTTTTGATCAATTTCTTCCACCATCATCACACTAAAATATGTCAGAACCCGGAAACCCAGATCAAAATTTTGGTCAGACTAAGGTTTCATTAACCATTTTAGTTTTTTTTTTTTTGGTTGAAGAATACACATGATTTTAGAGGACAATAGAAATGGAATCAAGCTGATATACCAGGAATTAAACTCAAAGCATTGTGAAAGTATTCGTCTTTCACAAAGGACAGTTCTCTAATGAAAAGTTGCTACAAGAAGGAAACAGAAAAGTTGTGCTTGATACATTCGAATTAGACTTCAAATTGAGAAGCTCTCTAAATACATAGAGAACTCAGAATTGGAAGTTCAATCAAAATATATTAATTCAAATTTCAAAGGTTATTGAATTCCTGGACTCTTGATCAGTGGAACATAATTGAACTCACATGCTTGTCTGGAAGTGTACAGGATCTCTGTATAAACTTCAATTGGAAACCTGAACATTTTTAGATGCAAAGGAGATATAAAAGCTATTATTATATCATAACTTCTCGTCATGAATATTAATGTCTGCTGGAATCTGGTCTGATTGAGTTTATAATACAAGAAGAATGACAGAACAATCACCAACCTCCAGATTGAGTAAAAACTACTGCTGGCATGTAATTTGCATGTCATAAGCAAACATTTTGAATGAGAGAATGATTTGTTCAGTTGCATTCTCCTGGACGATAAGGCTTTGGAAGATAGAAAAGAAAACATTGTATCACTTTTTGGATATCAAGCTGACAAACCACCTAGAAGGCTAGAACGGTTCATAACTTTGTTCTTCTTCGGTTGGGACATATACTCATGCAGTGTGTTTTTACCATATTTCAAAATCATAATACTATATGTAACTATGTTATTATATATCAATTATCTAGAGAAGTTATCATCTTCACAAGACCTTAGGTTGGGTTTAAGCTTTTCCCAGAAAATTTGTCATACACTGCTGCAATAATTGGACCTTGAAAGCAAAATGAATGTGATTATGTCTATAGCATAATAATTGATAAAACTTATCGTCTTTGAAAATTAATAAGACCATTGGTACACACGAACTCCTATCCTGTGACATGTAACAAGATCGCTTCACTTTACTGACTTTTTTTGTTGAGTTGTGCAGAATACAAAGTTGTGACTTCTCTCTGAGTACAGCAGCCACCTAAATGTCAAATGGATAAGTTAAACTATCTGTTTGAATATCTTAGGATCTGATGAGGTCTGTTGCTTGCAGATGACCCATTAGAACAACTCGGATGCTTCTTGATTGCACGTGGAATATAGAAAGCTAAACTATGGATGAGAAAATATATGAGTGGAAGCAATAGTACCAGGAAGTTGAACTAACAAAGACTTATTCCACCAACCAATACAATATTTTTCCCCATTCCTCCACATCTGATGCCCATATAAGCTTTTCCAGATGCATCTCCATGCATAGACTATCTCAGCTAAAGATCTAAACACTTCACTTAAAATTATCCCGAGGAATTTATTTTCTGCTTCATCAATGGCTTATCAGAATCAGACATTCCGTTTTTTGTTACTGCTCATCATTTTATCATCAATAACTGGTAGCAGAATTCAGGCAGAAGCACGCCATCTCCTGGAGACAACGCTACCTGAGTTTCCTAAACCTGAACTTCCTCTGCCCCAAATCCCAACATTACCAAAGCCTGAGATACCAACACTACCAAAGCCAGAGATCCCACTTTGCCACACCCAGAGGTCCCAAATTTGCCAAAACCAGAGATTCCAGAAGTACCAAAGCCGGAGTTTCCAACTCTGCCAAAGCCAGAAGTGCCTGAGCTGCCTAAGCCAACAGTGCCAGAAGTTCCTAAGCTGCCTGAGCTCCCAAAGTTCCCTGAATTGCCTAAACCAACAACCCCGGAAGTGCAAAAATCCCCTTGATTTATACGAAGAAAAACTGAAAAGAATAATATAAAGATGTGGAGGTTGCCTGCGTTTGCCTTCAGGGTCATTTCATCCTTCTTGTCATCTTGACATACTGAGTCATTTTTATCAATGATGTATCTGTGAGATTATACATTGAGCGTCCTAAATATTTTAGTCCTCTATTGTATTCATCGTGTGTGATCTGAGTCTGCTAGATTTATTGTGCCTATAGCGATAATCAAATCTATTTTTCTTTGTTAGCTTCAGGCTTGGTCACTATTCATACTTTCTTTACGGTATTATTCGTGATATCGGTTCTTGATCAATTTGCATTCAATCACACTAAAATATGTTAGAATTGGGCAACTTAGATCAAAATTTTGATCAAGATAAGGTTTCGTCGATCATTGTAGTTTTGTTTTCATTAAATTTTACACATGATTTAAGACGATAATGGAAATGGAATCAAGCTGAGAGTCCAGGAATTAAACAAAACAACCTAATCTAAAAAGTTTCAAGATTGTCATCCCTGTATCTCTGAGACAAAGATTCACATATATAGAAGCTACCGTGCATGATAGATCCAATTCTTCATTCAACATATTGCAAATGAAAAATAAGCCCTCTGGATCATGACACTAGACTCGGTTTCCATGGAAGTATTCACTCATGCTCAGGCCATTGAAGTGCATGCTCATAAAATACATTGTAAAGCTGATCATTGGAGCCAGAGAAATGCAGAACAGAAGTAGAAGACCGGCATAAGACCAAATAATAATAGCACAAGAAATTTGGAAATAGACTAAGCTATAACTGAAAAGGCCAACACTGAGACAGAATGTACACACACCACCAAAACATGTTATTCCTTTCTTTCCCTGCCATTACATAGAGCCCAAAAACACAAGATAATAAAACTAAAATTCCCTTAATTTGATTAGGGAAATGAATAGGAACAGAACCATTTATTTAATAACTCCAACCACCTCAACCCCCCTCAAAAGGTAACAAACGGAAAAGAAAAAGAACAGGAAAGAAAAGAAAAAACACCGTCAAGTTTCACTAACATAGGAAAATTAATATTAACTTGTCCTCCTCCCTCACAATTTCTATCACCATTGGTGCACTGCAACCCCTTCATCTCTTAGTTTTCCATACAATGCCAAACACTGCCACTAAGCCCTCTTGTTCCTATTCTCTTCCTTTCCTTCTTGCCATTGGTTCTTGCACTCTAAGAAAAGTTCATCTACAAGATATATTGCCTTCTCCTTCAACATTTCCTCCACTACTTGCGCGTCTGCCTTCATTACAACGTAATCCTCATTCTTCACACTCTTTGTTAACCAGGCGGATACCCCAGTTTCTTGAGGCATATTTCTGCGGGATGATTCCTCGTTACCTTTGAGCTCCATGTTGAAAATCTCAAACTTTTGATCCCTCATTGGATAGTTTTTTTCAAACCAGTCTAAAGCACTTGAGTCATCAGCGATGAAGATTCTTCGTGGATAATTTTCCAAAGAATCCCTCAACAAATCAGGCAGGAACTTGATTTTTCTTGATCTAAAGCTTGACTGCGCCAATGCTCGTCTTGATGGCTCGAGATAAACGTCCTCCAGGTCCTTGAGTGCGGCTTTCTTGGCCTCTACTGTAGTTCCACGTGAAATCTGCTTAGTGGGGGGATTTTCATAGCTGCCGGATGCTACCCAGGGTTTCCTCACTGCCACTACAGTATTCTCATAACGTCGAAGGTACACAATTCTGTAGTTTGTTTGAAGATGTAGATCATTCGAGGGATCATTACCCAATGGTGCAATCACAATGCAGTTATTCTTGACAATGCCATCGAGTTGCTTGCTTCTGCGAAAGCTCTTAGCAAAAACGAAATCAAACATCTCGTTCTGGTTGATCTTCTTCCGGTTAAGATCAGATTGAGGGACCAAATCAACGCCGATTTCCTTCAAGAAATCCATATCATCTTAAATATCAGCATCACCAGCTCCATCAACAAGGCCCTTGTGACCCCTCTTGATCAGGCCTTCCTCATCCGAATTCCGAAAGATAACTGGCAAGATTTTGAAGCCACTGACATCTGAGCCGGTATCAGATTCATACAAAGCGCCGGAAGAAGCCCTCAAAAGCCAGCCAAGTGAAGGCAATGTGAGAAACACCATTGCCAATAAAAACGATCTTGACATAATCCGCAGAACCCGAGCGTCAGGCAATTTGATGATCAAGAGGGCATTGGGATTCAATACCATTCCCTCGGCATTAAATTCGTTGATTTCAAATCCATTCTTCAAATCCATTCTTGGCTCGCCACCCACGAGCCAAATCACCCATCCCTTCACGAAAGCTGATGAAAAGAATTGGAGCAAGAAGAGCTCTTAGATCTGAATGCAGTTTGATTATCGGGGGAAAATACAATTTTGAGAAACAGAGAGTGAGAAACAGAGGGGGAGAGAGAAAACAAGCTAAAATGGCGGGCGGGAAAGGGGAAAACTTTTAGCGGGTACAGAATCTTGCTGCGGTGTGGTTTCCACCCACGAGAGCCACACGAAAGCTTCGAATTCTAGACCAGAGGAGCACCAATTGCCTGATTCTTGCAACTTCCATGACGACGTCCTTCTCTATCTCTATCTCTATCTCTCTCCCTTCACATGATACAGGAAAAAGGATGGGCTTTAACGTATATATGATCTAAAACTCAACCAGCATCAACCTGCTGAGACAGGAAAGATGGGATTTTGATGATGGCAGAGAGAGAGAGAGAGAGAGAGAGAGAGAGGGATGCAAATAGGGGTGGGCGTCGGACGGGTCGGGTCGGGTTTGGCCTCAACCCGAACCCGACCCGACACTGAGTCGGGTTGGCGAGTTTGGAACCGAGCCGACTCGACTCGGTTCCATAACCCGACTCAACCCGAGTCAACTCGGGTTGACTCGGGTCTCGGGTTAGGCCGGCCCAATACCGGTCCAACTTGAATTTCGGCCTAGAATTTCACCAATTTATTTTTTTGACATAGTTCAATGTGATTTAAGCCTAAAAAAATTAAAAATCCAGTTTTGTTATTTTTTTAGGCACGTTTCCATGTGATTCAAGTTTAATAAAACTAAACAAAGAACTTCAGTTGAGAGAGAATTTTTGAGTGTTTTGAGT
>CAVNYN010287044.1:0-16763 GCA_963692815.1 Nyctanthes arbor-tristis
TGGCAATGTCACTGTGTGGTAACTTCTGGCATTGTGACCAGATCATCTAGTACAAGATTTGCTACAAGTACGATAAGGTCACATTTGTAGAAGATGATATTTGAGGTCTAGAATCATCTTCATGATACGAGTGAAATCATTAAACGTGTAGATTGAAGGGATAAGCATGCCTTTCAATTAGGAACCAGTGAAATTGCTACATTTTGTCCAATTGCGCTGCTGTACAAACAAAAGCAGTAATGTTCGTCATGGTTCTTAGCAACTAACAAATCTTTTTTAAACCCCCAAAAAAAGATAAATTGCTCAAATAAAATATGTCTGTCAAAACTCTAAAACTAAACATATATACATATCACATTTGAAATCAATATACAATTGAAGCAAATTACACATGTCCATTTCATTTTTTTAATACTCTGACATAGTAAACCATTGATGCCACAATCAATCATGATTTTGTTGAAAATATAGTGTATGTTACTCACGGTGACGAAAAAGCAATTCATACTTGAAATGTTGATCGAACCTTTTTGTAAAGCTTTGCAGGCCAAATGCATAGATCTTCACAACATAAATATTCAAATTCAAATATTGTATAAAAAATGGCTGAATGTCATATCTTAGTTTTTATATTGGTAACCCATTAATTTTTCTCCAGACATTAATTATGTAACCACTGCTTAATTATAGGTTAGTTGAATTGTGATTCAAATTCTTCACCGTAATTTTGCAAGCTTTCCATATATATATATATATATATATAATGGTACGTATTTTCATTATTAGTAATTTTGTAATTGAATTATAGCATCCACCTGACTTCTACAATTCTTACAATTTGACATGATTTTTGCAATATAGAAATATAATTGTTTGTATATATTTAACTACCCCTTTATTTTGTTGGGACCGAAATTTACTTGTTTTTTTCCAAAAAAAATGAGGCCTGTGGGCTGGATCCGCCACTGCACCTCAGTTGGTGGAAATGACGGGTGTGAAGTTGTTCTCTACTTTACTAGTAGCTACAGTGTTGGGGTTTGAATCCTACCAAAAGCATAGAGGAGAATTCTTAGTGGGCACCAATGTACAAGTAACAACACGTTCCCTGCTCCACTAATGCATATTCCGCGATTTACATTTTCACTAAGACTCTAGGGGCGAAGCAAATGGGGGTCCTTGGGTTTGGGATTCAAACTTTTTTTATAATGTTAGTCGAGAAATGTACTTTTTACATATTTGGTTGGACCCTAAACTACATGAACTTCTTTCTTTCTTTTTTTCTTTCTTATGTTTTCTATGAGATAAACCTATACGCAATCTCAAACAAGCTCTAAGCGAAATTTGATGAAGCATGGTTGGTTAATAAATATTGGTAAATTAAAATGATATATTACTCACTATACTATTAAAATGATATATATTTCATAGAGCTAATCTCCTCCCCACCCTAGTGGGAAGAGATACAACTCCTACCACTAATATAGTAGTACTGCGTCATCAATACAGAATCAGGAATTTATAATGTGCTATTATTACCTTATCACCTAAGCTGAATTGACGCTGATATGACAATGCCACATTAACTTGGCTGTTTTCTATTAGTTTTATAGAGCCCGATCTAATTCCATAGAATTCACCAAAGTTGACATGTTTCAAGAACCCCCACTTTCCCAGTAAGGTGAGAGTTTGAGTTTCCACTTCTTGTACTTCTTAGGCCCCATTTTTGAGATCTTTAAACTCATGTGTTGGTTGGTGATTAGTCAGAAGTACGATATTAAGGTACTCCTAAAGTACCGGATATTTTTTCCAATTCAAGAGCTCTCCAGTAAGAATGTCAGGCTGATGCTACTGGGAAATTAGCCTATAATTGAAAGAATCTCCCACCAATTTCATTAGTTCCAAGCACTACAGGGAAACAATTGAAAATGATCACCCGCCCACTGTGGGCGGGTGAACGGACTGGGGAAACACTAGGAAATTGTCGGTGACAAGTTTCAGATTCCTTCCATGATTCTGCAACCCAAAAAAAAAAAAAAAAAATAAATAAATAAAACACAGATGAATCTTTACTCTCTTTTCTTTCTATTTTTTTTTTAAACCCAAAACACTAACTAAGTTGCATCGTCGTTTTTAGACGTCCGCCTTACCTAGCTAGTGAGGGTTTGAAATGCCCACCATTTTTATTAATATATCAACGGTAGTACAACCCAAGAGGAGAGCTGTAAAACCTTACTTCCAACTGAATCTTTACTATTTTTGGGCCACATGGATAAAAATATCGGGGTGTACCGTTCACTTTCCCCATATATAGGGAAAGGGATAGGGGATGATTGGAGTAATTTTTCCCCCAAATTTGGGGTGTTTGGGGATGGTTGGAATTGCCCTTAATTCCTTTATTCGTCAATATTCCCAATACACATTGGTGCGTTGGATAAAAGACATCCGGAGTTGACACTTGCAAAAATTCCAGTTCTTCATTAAAGAAAACATAAAATGGCAAGTATAATCTTCCACGTAGAATATTCATCAAAAACTCATCTGTGTCTTGGTATCTTTATCAATGACAAAATTAGAAAACAATATTGAAAAAGTTTGGTTTCCCAAAGCTCAAATCTTCATTCTTTCAATTGATCGCGTTGTTCAGAGCTGGAATTACACCCAGCCAGCACCCTTTGTCTGGCTTTCGTCGCCTGTAGTATAGACGAAAGATGTCAATACTCTACATTGCAAATCATTAATCCAAGTACCTCGTTTTTCTTCATAAACATCTTTGTGTTATCGTTGAAGTCGTTAGAGGTTAGAATGGAAACAGAAAAGTAGTGAATAAGTTTCTATGCGCACACCTGATTTTCCCAATCTGTGAGACCTGCAATAAGAGAGAGCGCAGTAGATTGTACGGTTGCTCCTGCTACCAGTCCACTCCAAAGGCCCTTTCCTCCAAAATGAAAAACGAATCCCAGTAGTAAAGCTACTGGTATTCCGACCAGATAATATGCCCCGAGGTTGACGTAGGCACCAATATGCTGCCATCCACTGCCTCTAGCTACTCCTGCAGATATATTTATCTAATGAAAAAAAGGTACAATTTAAAAGCTTTAGTAAGGATAACAAAATTTTATGAAAGATGTGTGTATCACCGGAAAGTACTGCTTGCAAGCTATCCACGATAATTGACATGCAAACAAACGGAGCCATTTCTTTGACATAAATGACAACTTCCTTTTCATCACTAAATGCATATCCCAGTATATGACGACAAATGAAAATAGCAGCACTCGCCATAACAAATTCTGCGATGGCGAGAACCAGTACTGCACAGAGTGCTATTCTAGCTGCCTGTGGTTTCCCTGCTCCCAATTCATTTGAAACCCGAGTACTGCGTAGATGGCATGGCAATAATTTCACATCATCAGTGCATAAGATTTGTATGTGCTTCTTTACACACTTAGTACAAGGATCAAGAACAGACCTTGCAGCAGCCCCGAAAGAATATGGTATGTGGTAGTGCAATGAAGTCGTAGTAAAGCTGCACAGAAAGAAAATAAATATCAAAGTGAAATTACTTGCCTTTTTCAGTATAATCGAATAGAAGTATGACAAGCAGTTATACCAGATGGATAGAACAGAGGTCTCTAGCTGTGGATTTGGCAGCAGTCCTGAAAGCAATATGACTAGCTCAAATGACCACCATTCAAGGCTGTAACCATTAACAATTGGAAGATAATGTCACATACTGAGAATCAAAGGTACCCAAGAAATATGAGTTAAAAATTCTTATGAAAGCTACATTACCAAACCATCACAGCAGAGGGAATGGAGAAATGAAAGAATTCGCCCATAGTTTGGAACACATCCCTCGAGAAGGAAGAACGCGTTTTCTTACATGTTGGAGAATATTTCACGTAAAGCACAAGCAAGATCACGTTAAACCAGTATGATATACCAACGGAAAGTGCGGCTCCAGCATTGCCTAGATTTAACTTAAATATAAAAGCCCAACATAGGAGCAAGTGGAACACTATAGATGCAAGTGAACTCAGAAGCATTGGCAGGATCAGACTTTGAGTCTGCAAGTAGCGGACCAGTGACTGAAGAATAGCATAAGGAAATAATGTGGGAATAAGCCAAATTGCGAATTTTCCCGCTTCTGTTGAGATTAAAGGGTCTTGGCCGATCCATATTAACAGCTTATCAGTGTATACCCACAAAAGAGATACTGGTAAACAAGCCACAAAGAGACATAAAATTGAACCATATGTAAAAGTTCCGACTCTTTGATATTGTTTTGCTCCAAATGCTTGTCCACAGAGAGTTTCCAACGCACTAGACATTCCAAACTGCTTGGCAGATTCAGAACTTAATTCAATTTATCAACATGAGTAGTTCCTAACAATCTATATTAATATACACCGAACGACTTTTTACAGGGATCAATATCGAAATAAATTAATTTTGTTAGTGTAATCTATGGTACATGTATAACTAATCCGTAATTAGTAATTCAAATTGCACAGTTCCCATTCCTTGCTGCTGATCATAAATATTGTTCTAGGATTGTTTCAATTTCCTTCATGAACAACATGCAACTATCAAATGGCATACCAATTTCTTCTCACATTATCCAAATGTATTTTCTCAGAAGTAGAAAGCATTATGAAGTATGGATCAAGGGGGTCTAACCAGTCTCTGAAACGTTTATTGCAGATGATTCTTATCAACAAAGGGAGTAAGAAACAAGAGATCCTGAAGCCAAATCTATTAATAATAAACCCAACTATATGTACCCAGATTTGCTTGATGTAAGGTAACCAGAAAAAAAGAATCCACAATAACGTTCCGGCCTACCTATGTGCACAAGTGAGCATAACGACGGCAGAGTAACCGAACCAACTACATACTTTCGACTTAGGTGTTAGCTGAATCTAATTTGATCTCATGGAGTATATGTATCCATATATGAACGCCGCGTAACTGCCATTCGGATCTTTTATCTCTCGAGCAAAACTTTACTGAGTTATAAAATTTTCACAAATCATCAAACAGCTGGTAGACATACTTTATGATTTTATCCACATTAGAAAAGTAAAAGCGAGTGCCCCAAAGAAAACAAAAAACAAAAAAAAAAAAAAACACAAAAGGGGAAAGATTTTACCAGTACACTGTATCCAGTAACATTTGCAAAAGAGGTGGCTATTGATGCACTGGACAGGGAAAGTTCACCAAGATGCCCCAACATGAACATGGGCGAAACCCGCAACAAATACTGGGATACCGTCACCACTATCATTGGTAAAGCAATGTAATTTACCCTGTTTAGTTCCTCGCCGAAATCTCCCCATTTCCTTTCCTTGTTTACTTCCAGCAGAAGTGGCTCTTCTGATTCCATCACCCAATTTCAGCAAAACCCTACTCGTTCGTTCCACACAAATACTAGCTCTGCTCGAATTCCAGTGTTTCAAAGCGGACGAAAGTGCCCGTTCCGTTAGATTGTCAATTTAGTGAAAATAAGTGGTGGACATTTATTTAAAGTGTAAAATATATAGTGGTTGTTGAGTTGTTCTCGAATTAATGGTAGTCGTGAAATCAATGTCGAGTTTTGTCAAGTTGTCGCTGTTGATTCGAATTTCTAGTTGAACATGGTGGAATATGATATTGATGGGATATGCACAGATGACAGATGCAAATGGTTGATTTGGCTTTGTCCTCTGCAATTGCCGAATTGACACCCGTTCCAAACAGAGAATTCTTGTATTCATATGAATTAACTAGAGCTGGATTCCATGCATTTGCCAGCGAAAGGATACAAAGTTGGGATCCTCAAAGGCATGTGAAGCAAAAAGCGCAGCGGCCATTATTTTCAAAATTGGAATTGGCTAATAGAGCCAACCCGGCCCTGCCGCGGCTTCTGGATTTTACTGGTTAGGCGCAATGAGCTCTGTTCGGCGCAGCTCGACTTCACTCGACTATAGTTAATAGATCTTATTTTTCTACAAAAAAATCAAATTAATCCAAGTTACATGAAAACTCAAAGAAATACAAAGGAAATAGATTAGTTCATGAAAAACTTGGACAGTTAATTTTGTTAAATTCATCCTAAGAATGATCGGAATAGAGTTGTCAAAGAAGAGCGGGCACATTGGCCAGTAATGCGATGGTTCGAATTGCAGGCCTAAGCTTCACCTGGACAGGGCAGTCTGATTGCAAACTTATGGAGCTGGATGGATCAAGGTGCCCCGCCCTGATGTGCCCTTAACTATTTGCTTAAAATATAAAATAAATGAGAAAAATTTTTTAAAAAATATAATAAATAGATCGATAGATGGATCAAAATGTGATATGAGTTACCTTGACATGCACATCGATCCAATTCAGTCCACCCTACCACACATTAGGTGGATCGCAGCATAAGTTGATTTTTCTTTTTCCTAACACAGTCAAATCAATTTCTTTCATTTTTTTTTTGGGGGAATTTTTGAACTTAAATCAAATCAAATCATTTTTTTTTTAATTTGGTTATCTATTTCTTATTTTATAATTTTAAGTCCAACTAGGACACAAGGACGATGGAAAAAAATTCAAGAGTATTCTATTTTGATATTCTATGTTAATGGAAAACTCATATGTAAGATCTTGAACCATATTTTTTAGACCCTTAGATTCATGTGTGGGTTGGTGATTGATTTGAAATATCATATTAAAATACTCCTAGAGTATCGGATTTTGTCTCTGAGGGTAGTATAGTCCTTTTAAATTAGAAAGTTTAGATTGCGTCAAAGTCTCAAAGATTATGGTCAAATTTTGCAATAAAGTAAAAAGTTAGGGTTAGATAGTGCAATTAGCCTTTTAGTATGTAGAATAATAAAATCTGACATTTTTATTTAAGGTTTATTGTTATTTTTGAAGTACAATTATAATCTGTATTATAATAGTATAAGTGTATATAGACAAACTTCCATATGAGAGGAATTGAACTTGAGACCTCTATGTCCCAAGGTCTCAACCTTAACACTCTAACAAACTGGGCTAAGGCATCATTGGTAATATTTATTGTTATTATAAGTATAAAATCTATATATTTTTATAGAAAACTAGTTAAACCACCTGTGCATTGCACGGGTAGAAAAATTTACTAAAATATATTATTAGATAGTTAAATATAAATATGTAATATTTATATCCCTATAGAAAATATAAAAACACAATTATACATTAATTGAATCAATAAGCTTAATGGACTTAGTAACCGTAAAGCTCAAAATTGTTTAAAAGACAACATACATTCTTACATATAACCCTTCATTTATATATATAATAATAGAAAAAATCCATATTACCTTGCCACATTTTAAAAAATCCTAATAAAACTAATAAATTCAAAAAAAATGTAAAATGTATTAAAAATTTCAAATAACATTAAACTCGCCAATATACACGGTAGAGATAGTGAATTAACGAATTATGATGGATTATAGTTTGTTTTAGAATTGACATTTCAGATTTAGTATTTTAATTTATTAGTAAAAAAGATTAACAAACAAAATAAATGGGAAAAATGGTTAAGTTTTAATTGTTATACTCAATGGTTACAGGTTCAAGTCTTCTCTGAGTTATTTCACGAAAATTTTTGTTTAAAAAAACAATTACCGCAAAATTTACTAAATAAAAAAGGGAGGGAAAATCACGGTACAAAAGGAACTGAGACTTAAGTGAATTAATTAATATATAGATTAGTTCAAAAGATTAACAAACAAAACAAATGAGCAAAATGGTTAAGGTTTAATTGTTAAACACAATGGTTATAGGTTCAAGTCTTCTCTGAGTTCTTTCACAAAAACTTTTGTTAAAAAGAAAAGGAATTGTTACCACAAAATTTACCAAATAAAAAAAGACAAAAAAATTACGGTACAAAAAGTACCGAGACTTTAGTGAATTAATATATATATATATATATATTTATAGATTAACCTGCGGTACAATTGTACCGCAGGTTTCCCTCGAAAAATGTTTTTTTGGGAATAACAATGTGGACATTTTAATCCTTTGGTCATTCATGAAGTTTGTATGATTATTTTCTTTTTTCTTTTTAAATCTAATAGTACTTTTTCAGATTTATTTTCCTCTTTCCTTATCCAATTGTCTTTTCTCTTAACCAAATTATGTTTGTCCCTTATCCGATAACTTCTTACTTTGGGAATTAAGGTTTTGTTCCCTTTAATTTCATTTCAATCTCTCTGATTTTCTCTCTTATGTCCGCAAACTAATTTCCTTATATATATATATATATATATATATAATATGCGATGTATTATCAATTAACAAAGTTTCATCTCATTGAAAAAAAATTAAAAAAAAAAAGTTTCAACTATTATGATATCATTCATTTATAGAGACTAGAGTTTTCAAAGGACGAAAAAGAAAATTATCTGTCCCTTACCAAATGAATTGTGAAATAAGCCAATATTTCACAAGTTTACATTTTATTTAATTTAAAATCAAGCTTACATGATATATGGATATAAGCCAATATTATTACCAATGATTAGTTGGCAAATTTATGATAAGAACGCAAAAGAAAAATTGAGAACTTAATTACGTTAGTAGACAATGATTGAAGACCGTTAATATGATAAAAAAATCGTACAACAATAGAAAATTTTGGTGTAAAAATAAGTAAGAAAAAATTTGTAGGACATATTTGTTTTACTATTATATTAGTTTTCATTTTTTTGTTAGGAGCTTCACTATTGAATTACAAAAAAAAAAACCAAAAAATTTAATAAAAAATTCAAACCGAAAATTGAAATATAAAGAGAATATTCTTAAATCCATTCATCAATGATTCCCGAAAATGACCTATTTTATAGAGTAGGTTATTCATGTATATCTTATATATACATATATATAGCTAATCTTTTTAGCTATTTTGATAAATTTATCTATATTCAAAGTTTTTTTATATTTTTTTAATATGTAATATATATATATATCTTATCTAGGAAGTATATCTTAATTTGAATTAAAATATTTTCTTTTTAGCTTATGTATGTTAATTTTTAATTATTTTTATATGCTTTTAAATCGGGTTGTTATTAGGTTAATTCTTTTGTATATAATAAATGTGGAAAAATATGGTGTAATTAACGTTTCATAGTTTACAAAATTCTCATTTCAGTATAACCATAAAAAAAATAAAATGTTCAATTTCTCGAGGTCTAGGAATGTCAATGGACCGGATCGGGATCGGATATGCTACTCGTTACTCTACCGATAAAAAAAAATATCCTATGCTCACTTAAATGGGGCACGGGTTGGGGACGGCCCTGTATGGGTGATTACCAATTTAATGGCTCATCTATATATTTATATATTTTTATTTTAATTGTTTATTTCATGAATAGTATTATAAACATACGGGGCGTCCCCAAGATAGAATATGATTACGATTGAAATTACTGAACTTTTTTGATAAATTTGACTATCTTTTTACTTTTCAAACTATTGGAATTTTTGTTAGATATTTTTGCTTCTAATAACAGGTCAGGTATGGGTAAAAATTATGATAACATTTCCCTACACATTCTCAAGTTGAGTTGATTTTCTTTATTTCATCACCGACTTAATTACTCGTTTAGTCGGGTAATCTCCATCTTAATAGGGTCGGGTACCCGTCGGTGCTGGGTTTGATGAGTTATTTTATCATTCCTAAGTTTGCTTAATAGCATTATATTACATATCGATTAAAATATAATAACTATTAGTTAACAATAAGAAAATCAAAATATTATAGTTCAATGTGGCTAAGCATATATTACTTAATACTAGTACTACACCCGTGCGTTGCACGGGAAGACATTCTAAAAATGATAAGTAAAAATGGAATAGACCATCAAGTAACGAATATTTAAAAATGAAAAAGAATCCAATATATATTCCACTGTACTTTTAAAATGAATAATCTCTAATATATTGATCAACTTGATGATATAGGCTTGTGTCAAACAATTAGTCTCGATCTGACACCATATGGTATGGCTTGACCATATAGTATCTTAATAAAGTTTTTCCCTCTTATTTCGGTATATTATGGAATCTTAAAATTCATTGGCTATGACACTATTTATTTAATTATTAAGTGAGTTAATTGCTTGCTAAATATGAGAGAAATTAACAAAAACTAATATTGTTAGGATGCATTTCTAATTCCCTAGTTTTTCTCGAGGGATTAAACTAAAACATTTAGCACCAAGTCATTTTATCTTTCATTTTTCTTTTTAACATTTTTTTGATATAGTAATATAATAATTTAGGCCAATTTATAAACACAACTTTTATCATATATGTGAACCTAACGAACATGTTCTAATTAAGCTTATAATAATACCCAACAACCTATATACAAATAGTATTTATGATATCTATAAAATATTTCCATGCATCTCTCTAAAAAAACTCAAAATATATATATCTGGCAAAACCGATTCTGTACATTATATGATTACCAAAAAATAGGTAATGAAAGCAAAAATAAGAAACTTATTCAAAAATGACAAAGATTTCAGTAGATATTTTGAAAAGCTACCGGCACATTAGTTGAATCAAAATTTCAATAAGAACCTAATTTAAAAGTGAGTCTTTTCTTGATCCCTCAAACTAAATTAAAGCTTTAGATTTTAAGTAATCAATCCTCATGGTTGCTTTTCGTTGAAAGCCATATCATTCAAAAATAAGTGTAAAAACTTAAATACTTTGCTCTAATGGTAAGAAATTCAGTCTAACACGTGGCCCTCAAACCAATTGTATCCAAAACCTGTATTCTCTAACTTTCTGAGAACCTAAATGAATTCTCTATTCATATTTCT
This sequence comes from Nyctanthes arbor-tristis, assembly GCA_963692815.1. Taxonomy (NCBI): domain Eukaryota; kingdom Viridiplantae; phylum Streptophyta; class Magnoliopsida; order Lamiales; family Oleaceae; genus Nyctanthes; species Nyctanthes arbor-tristis. The sequence continues at coordinate 10,860 of CAVNYN010287044.1, forward strand.
CTGTAAAAGATAAGGAAGCAATAATAATAATAATAATAATAATAATAATAATAAATGAGTGATTTAGTTTTTAAAAGATTACAACTTTAATTGTGAAACACCACCAATGATACTTAAAACCCTCTAGTGCTTCCTTATAAGTTTTTCTTATTTTATTTTCTATCATACCATATTTGCATAAAACATAAAAATTAGCCAACTACACCTGATCATCATTCAATAACATCAAATTCTAAGGGAGAAATGAAGTAAAATTTGAAACTTTCAAACATATATTTTCAAAGCAGTGAAAAATATGGATACCAAATATTACATCAAAAATTTTCTATATAATTTAAGAGCAAAAAAGATAGGACTTCAATCATCACCAGTGCAGTATGACTGCCACTATAGGAATCAAACACGAAAACTTCCCCTAGCCAAGATCGACTATATCCATGGAAACTTGAAACAACAATAATATTAGATTAGATTTATATAACAGAAATTGGAGTTAACATATTCATATCATTTGTTAAAATAAAAGTGCCAAACTTAAATAAAGAATCCACAAATAAAGAATGCATGTGCCTAGGAAAAATATTTGAAATAAAGCGTACGACTCTAATTCGAGATAGATAAAACTAGCATATCTTAGTTTGTATTAGTCAACGAAAGCGATGACAATATAATATCCATACATAATAAGATCTGAAATTTCTTATGAACTAATAGATCTATACTATAAATAAGAGAGATTGTGCCATATATTGAATTGATATAGTAAAGATAATTCAGAAAAATAAATAGTTGATAGATTTATTGAAAGTTTTAATTCAAACGACCAATTTTTTTAAAAATGGATAATCCAACTAATTTTTTCTCCATTTTAGTATTCTATTACTTGTCTAATATCTTCTTGAATTCACTTTAAGTATTTAGACCAAATTCTTAAATCCACCACTGCCTCTAGACCAAATTATCAACCAATCGAACCCTAAAATTAATAGCCCAAGTCTATATGAACTCCCCTTTGTCAAAAAAAATAAATCGTCAAGATTTTAGCATTGATTTAGGAAATTAAGATGCATTATCACAGAAATTTTAGCGCTGATTCAGGAAATTAAAATACGTATGGTAGAGATTTTAGAACAACGGATTAGGAAATAATCAAAAGTACGGAGAGAATTAACAATTAGAACAGTAGATTAAGAAATAACAATCCTCAGGCACTCTAAAGGGAACAGCGAAAATTGCGGGAAAAAGCAGGGGAAGAGCCAAGAATTTTTATCAGAGCGGTCAGATTTATTTTTTTATTGTTTTAGAGGTGTGGTTGGAAATTTTACAAATTGTCTAATGAAAAAATATTCATGTAATAACTAATAAACACAAATCTAATATGTGTGTCCTTTTAAAACAAATATATATAATAATCTGTGCATAATAGGATGTACAGATTTTCACATCTGATTACATAACAAAATAGAAAAAGATTGAGTGTTATAAAAGTAGATATTAGAAATATAATTTTCAAAGAGAATTGAATTGTGTCTAACATCGGGTTAATAGCAAACAACGGTTGAAGGTGTACTTTATAAAATTAAAATGGAAGATATATTATTTAAGATGGATGAAATCCCACATCGACTTAAGAATATAATATTGTCTAATGAAGAGATATCCATGTAATAACTAATAAACACAAATCTAATATGAGTGTCATTTAAAAACAAATATATAATAATATGTGCATATTAGAATATACATATTCCCACATCGGATTACATAATAAAATAGAAAAAGATTGAGTGTTATAAAAGTGGATGTTATAAATACAATTTTCAAAGAGAATTGAATTATTTCCCACATCGAGTTGATAGCAAACAACGACTGAGGGTGTACTTTATAAAATTAAAATAGAAGATATGTAATTTAAGGCAGATGAACATCGGATTAAGAATATAATATTGTCTAATGAAGAGATATCTATATAATAACTAATAAACACAAATCTAATATGAGTGTCTTTTAAGACAAATATATATAATAATATGTGCAAATTAGGATGTACAGATTCCTACATCTGATTACATAATAAAATAGAAAAGATTTGAGTGTTATAAAAGTGGATGTTAGAAATATAATTTTCAAAGAGAATTGAATTGTGTCCCACATCGGGTTGATAGCAAACAACGATTGAGGGTGTACTTTATAAAATTAAAATGGAAGATATGTGATTTAAAGAGGATGAAATCCCACATCGGATTAAGAATATAATATTATTTGACTGAGTCTTTATAAAAGTGGAAGTTTGAATGCATTTAACATAATTTTTATTGGCCTAGCTATTGATTTTCAGTCCAATTACAGTTAAAAACTTTTTTCTATATAAGATAGTTGATTTTAGATTCGGGGAAAACAATATACTCAGCCTAAAAATCAAATGGGCTATGGTAGGAGGCAGTGCGGTCACATCACAAAAGGTACCATAAAAAACTGACCACAATAGTTACAGCACTGAAATGGACGGGAAAAATAAGAAGGTAATTTAAGTGCCTTTATTATACTAGTATATTACCCGTGCGTTACACGGGATCAAAGAAAAACTATTTTTTCTTAAATTGTTGCATGGATGACCCTTCAATCTTTTAAGTCAAAAATTGGAAAACTTTTATTAATTTAACTAATAATTAGTTGTAGACGAAACTCTAAAACATGGGAAATTTTAAGTGAGTTAACTAACTTTTTTTTTTATCAAATGACCTTTCGAATATAATATAATATATTATAACTATTTTATTCACGGAAAAAATACAACTAATTTACAGTAATTATTTTAAGTAGTAAAGAGCACTTCTTACCAGAATAAAGTCCTGAGTTAGAGTCTATACTATTTTTTTAATGATATTATAAGTAGAATCAAACCCTAGTGAATGGTATAGAAAATCAACTCGGACGCCATCAGACTGCATAGGTCTTGGCAATTTAGAGTCCATACTAAATTTGTTAAAGCACATGTCCTAAGTTCTCCAATTATATATTAATAATAATGCAATACTCACCCTTCAATCCATAAACTAATGACAAATCCAACAATTTACACTCACCCTATTTCGCATACAGTATTTATCTAACCCATAAGAACTCTAAAGTCTACAGTGGCATGTCAGAAAAAATGGTAATATGCCAAATGTATTTTACAATTATGAAAGTCATTCAAACCAGTGCGCAGAAATCACTTGCGCCTTAATATGATTGATGCCTTAACATAATTAATAATAGCCAATCTAAGGATGCAAATGCGTAGAAAATAATTATGACAAAAATTAGGGCCCATTGTATGTTACAATTAGTCGATTTTTTGTCACGTTGTGTACGCAATAAATAATAAATAAATGAACAAATAAAGACACATTTGTTTATAAAAAAAATGTAATGTTATTATAATTTTTAAAAAAATCAAAAAGAAAGAAAAGTCTATAAAGAAGCCAAATAGCCAATCAGTTCATAGATATTGCTTAAAAGAAGTCATTTAATGTTTACGAATTAACGATTAAACCTCCCTTTTTTTTACACCACAAAACTGAAAATGGAGATAAAAAATGTTTTCAAGATACTTGACACAATGTTGCTATTGGAATCAAAATTATTATTACAATTTAGTAGGAATCATTTTTCCTTTTTTCCTTTTTTTTTTTTTTGGTTGTTCTTCACACAAAATTTGTAAACGAAAATCAATACTACCTCCGTTCCAAAAAGATGGTCCATTTTTCATCCGTCTCAATATGTGGTTCAATTTCCTTTTTAAAAAGTACTTAAAATATTAGTTCTCTTATATGCCCCTATTAAATGTGCATAGTTATAAAAAAATAGAGTTATTAAAGTAGAATAATAATTAATAAATGAAGGGTATAATAATAGAGAAATAATATTAAAATTTACCTTTTCAAGACTATTAAATGAACTTTTCTTAATCTATAGGAAAAAATTTAACCATCTTTTTGGGATAGATGTAGTAATATGAAATAATAGCCACAAAAATTTTCAAACACCTCATAGTGGTGCTGTTAAGGCACTATCCTCTCATGTGGGAAGGGACTTGGCACTTATTAGAGTTGTCTTAACATAGTTGATAATAGCCGATTTAAGGATGCAAATAAAATACAAAAATGAAAACCTAAATGAGATGTAATTAGTTTTCAATTAAAAAATTCAAAATTAAGAACATAAATAATTATAATTGTTTGGAACATAAATAATTATTATAATTTATCAAAAAAACTTTAACCAAAAAAAAAAAAAAAGTCACTAAGCAACCTTGCATGTGCAACCATCTCATATTCCATTATCACCAAAAAAAAAAAAAAACAAAACAAACATATAACTTGAGGGTCCATTTGGTTCTTATTATAACAGAAGTTGTTATAATAGTCTTCGAATTTTATTGTTAAAAACAATTAGCAATGCAACATATGTCCAAATAGGGCCCGCCTTCACAAAAGGGCAAAAAATGGACGCATGTCAATGCATTGCTACTTTTCAAGAAAATAATAATTACAAAATTTTAATACCCATATTATAACTGATGTCAAACGGAGCCTAAATGATAATGATGATGAAGAATTGCTCAATAATGATGATGATGATGAACATGGCCCTGATACACCGTTGTTCTTTTGGTTTGCATTGTGCGGCAAAGGCTAGAGAGTTCAAATTTTGAGTATGAGATCCCAAATTTAAACTACACACATCATTCAACTAATTTTTCTCCCCTATCTTCCCCTCGCATCATTAATAATAATATATACTCCATCCTACAAAAATAGTTTTTTCCATATTTGTTTAAGGATTAAGAATAGTTCATTTAATAGCATTAAAAAAGTTAATTTATGATTATTTTCCTATTATTATGCATTTTCATGCATTAATTATTCAACTTTAATAATTCTATTTTATTGATAACAATGTATATTAATATATGAGTATATAAAAATTAATATTTTAACTATATTTTTAAAAGGAAAGTTGTCTATACTTTTAAATAGAGAAAAAAAGAAGTACTTTATTACCTTTATATGACATAGGTAGTACTTCAAAAAAAAAAAAAAACTATTGTTTTGTAGTCAACACCTCAAGTTCCAAGGCATTGGAACACGTTTCCTTGGTAAACATTAACTTGAATTCAATTTTTTTTATTAAGTATCAATGGCAATTTTCTCAATTTTGAAAATAAAGAAAATATAAAATAAAATACAAATCTGATTAAGTAACTAAAAATGATTAAAAAAATACAAATTTATAAACATTTAATAAGCATTGTTAAATGTTATTTTCCGAGCCGATTGACTTCAATTAAGTTGAACACAAATTAGCTGGGACCTAATTAATAAGATATAGGGTTAATTTCGCAAATCGTCCCCAATCTTTAGGTTAAGAACATGTTTCGTCCCAACCTTTTTTAAGACACACCACAGCCTCCAACCTTTCAAAAATGCACACAAATCTTCCCTATTGCCACTATTCCGTCAAATTTTTATGAAAAAGACGATTATACCCCCCATAAATATTTTAAACTTTTTTTAAAAATATTTAAAAATAATAAGAAACCCCCCACCCCACTCATACTGCCGGCGGCCAAAAAGGGGGGTGAATCCCCCCCATTTCGCTGCCATTTCTGGCAGCAAAATGGGGAGGATTCACCCCCCCATTTCTGCCGAAAATGGCAGCCAAATGGCTGCCATTTCAGGCAGCATTTTACTACCAGAAATGGCAGCAAAATGGGGGGGATTGACCCCCCCATTTCTGGCAGCAAAATGGGGGGGATTCACCCCCCCATTTCTGTCGGAAATGGCAGCCAATAGCATTTTGCTGCCAGAATGGCAGCAAAATGGGAGGGATTCACCCCCCCATTTCTGTCGGAAATGG
>CAVNYN010287046.1:0-17070 GCA_963692815.1 Nyctanthes arbor-tristis
ATTTTTGTGTGGAAACGCTGGTATATCCGGGGTTGGAAAACATGAGGGTTAGTAAGCTTATTGATCATAATGGGCAGTGGGATATGGAACTAATTTGTGGGTTATTCTCTAACAGTGACATTGAAGATATCAAGAACATCCTGTTAAGCTTGACGTCACGACCGGATCAATATGTATGGCATTATAGCAAGAACGGGACTTATATGGTTAAATCGGGGTATAGGATGGCTCGAGAGATGGATGGAACTGAGGAGGCTATTTGGGAAACAGGTGACTGGCGGTCTATTTGGAGACTGAAGATACCTCCAAAAATGCAAATGTTCCTTTAGAGAATGTGTAGGGATTACCTACCAACAAAGGAGAACTTATGCAAAAGAGGCATGATGCTATCTCCATCTTGTATTTTGTGTGAACAGGAGGTGGAATCCAATCTCCATGTTTTTATCACTTGTTCATATGCTAAGCAATATTGGAGAGAAATCAATCTGGATATTTCACAGGGGTCATGTTCTTCAATGAATGAGTGATTTTTTAAGGAGGTAGCAAACAAAAGTAGTGTTGAAGTTGCAAAGGAAAGTGACGTGATGTGGAGCATATGGAAGGAGAGGAATGCAAAATTGTGGAGATGTCAAACTTAAGGGCCAAAGCAAACTGTGCATGCTGGTGTTTCAACTTTGTATGAATGGTTGGATGCAAGGAAATTGGTCCAGGCCAAGGAAAGGGTGGACCCACGGTCAGTGACATGGAAAAAACCACCCTCTAGGCTTTGTGAAATGTAATATTGATGCAGCATGGTACGTGGGTGAAAGAAGAATGGGATTAGGTGGCGTTATTCGTTGGGATGAAGGGCAGTTTGTGGAGGGTAAAATGGAAACCATCAATGAAGCATGGTCAACTAGGGAGGCAGAAGCTTTGGGATTGAGGACCACTCTTCAGTGGCTGGTCAGTTCAAACTTTAATTGAGTGGTGGTCAAGTTGGATGCAAAAGGGGTCATCGATGCTATATATTCTAGGGACAGAGACGAGTCTGAATTCGGGATGATAGTGCAAGATTGCAAAATACTTCTACAACAATGGCCTAGGTACGAAGTTAAATTCTTCAAGAGGCAAGAAAATATGGTGGCTCATACTTTATCTAGGAGAGATATCACTATATCTTGTTCTTCGTTGTTTAGAGAAATCCCATACTGGCTTACGAGTGTACTATCTAATGATGTAAGGGACACTATTATTATGAATGAGAATTAATTATTTTTCTTCAAGAAAAAAAAAGTGTCTAATCTAGACCCGTGCATGTGACATGTGTAAGTAACCCACTAGGTCGAAGAAAATTTGTTAGAGAGAGAGAGAGACAACAAAGGAAACTTCTTAGAAAGATGCATCCCGGGCAATTCAAGCAATTCCTCATGAGTCATGACAAATGTTTGGCCAATGGCCATCCCACAAAGTTCGTGCTAGCTATTCCATCCATGTCAATGGCAATTTCCCGGAAACCCGTTGATGAGTTTCCAATAATTAACTACTCAGAATAGTTGTGTGGACAACTTAAGACACCTCCAAGTTATACAACGTTCTTTTGGATTGATCCCTGAAAGAAATCCTATAAATGTTGTTGTTACATCTTTTGTTATTCCCATAAAATCTATCCGGGTTTTATCTTTTCAGGTGCACCTGTTTCTCGCCGTTCTTGCATTCGCGAAAAGCCAACAGAAGAGAAAATGGAAAGCAAACTTGGTGGGAGTAAGTATGAAGACTTGTTGCCTGTGATGGCAGAGAAGCTGGATGTGGACACGTTTGTGGCAGAACTTTGCGGAGGATTTCGACTTCTGGCAGACCCGAAGAGCGGTTTGATAACGCCCTCGATTCTTCTGAAGAACGCGGCAGTGTTGGGATTGGACGGGATGAGTCAAGAAGATGCGGACGCGATGGTAAAAGAAGGAGACCTCGACGGAGATGGAGCGCTCAATCAAACTGAATTCTGCATTCTCATGGTGAGACTCAGCCCCGAGATGATGCAAGATGCTGATACATGGCTTGAAAAGGCAATTCAAGGAGAGTTGCAACAATTTTCTCGTACTCATCTTCATTAATCCAAGCGTTGGTTTCTGTTCATGCGGTGTATGTTCATTTGAGTACAGCTTTTAATTTCCTCGTATTTGTTATCATATTATAATGTCTTTAATAAGCAGTATTTTGGCATATTCATATGGGATCCCAAGTCTCCTTTTTCGATAGAGTCATATGGGACTCGACAAGGGAGCCGAGTTATCAAAGCAAAACAATTTATTGTCTCTAACATGGTTGTTCACATTTCTCTGGTCAGATTCCGGAGCCGGATTTTGAGTGATACAGAAAATAACCATTCTCCACATGTTAGCAATAGCTTCAAGAGAAGTGGTAACACCACCTTTAATTGAATGGAAAATGATAAATAGAGCTGAGAGCATCTCCTGCTCATGGGGGGTAATTAAACTGCTCAGTAGAGAGAAAAGAGGCCGAATTAAGGACCAGAGCTTGAAGTTTAAACTAAGTGTACAAGATGAAAATCAAAATAATAACTTAATTTTTACGCCGGCCAAGAACAGATGGAAGGCAAACTCTTTACATTAATTTACATTCTACTGCATACGGAGAGCTTAAAGACTATTACAGATACAAAGATAATGCATATAGATATGACCGTGCCGTCATCCTGGGGTGAGGTTGTGCACAGATTAATTAAACGATGAGCTTTTCCTTGTTCGATTTTCTACTCTTCCATGGTATCACTTGCTTGAAACCTTCATAGATAGCATCCTGAAATATGAACAAAGTGTCAAAGCTAAAAACACAGCGCAGCTAACCAGATATATGCAAGACTCTGCAAAGATCAACTCTAACGCTGTAACCTTTTTTTCCCCTACCAGACCAAGATATTTTCCTTGACTATCCAACCAACTCGATCAGATTTCAACACAAAAACCAATACTTCGATGCTTTAAAAACCACGAAAAGACTGAAAGTTTAGCCCTCCATATCACTATATCCATACAACGACAGAGGCCTCTAGTGTGATAGCTTCGCACTCACTCATGGTTCGATATCTTAAGAGTCCTAGCTTGATTGTATGCCATTTGGGGAACTGCCCCTTTTCTACTTACAGTTAACTGATTATACCGCCATACTAATTCAAGAGTAGCTTGAGCGTTCCAAGTTCAATACTCTTAGAAAATCAATTTTCCTATGGGAAACAATGCTCCGCAGCTGTAAAACACGAGAAACCAACCAGTTATTTCGTGCCTTCTTATACTACGCGGATTCCACAACAGGAGCACGTGTTGTTTCCAAAGGAATTTATCTCAGATAGTGACTAGCATTACCACTTTTTCGAGTGCATATTATACTTTCATATTCTCCCCACGGGCGAGGAACCTTATCTAATCACATATCTGGCATCATGAATATTGATAGCATGCCCTGCCACTGTACCAGTTTAGGACCTTCCTTTCAATCAATTAATAGTAAGCTTTTGGAATCATTCACCGCCCCCACTGACATCAGACATTTCAACAGCCATAATTATTGACACTGGAATTTAACCGTATCCACACAATTGATCATAATCTGATAATAATCAGTGCGATATGATAAAGGTAATTACCATATTATGACAGTTTATCATGCCTCATTATTACAAATTTATGCAACAAACAACCAACAGATCTAACGAGACAATGGCCAGAAATATCAGAATCCCAAGTGACCAATGGAAAATACTTACCCACAGGCGGTGGGATCTTGCTTGAGTGAAGCTGGAAAGGCTTCCTGTTCTTGTTAGCTTCCCAGTTTTAGCATTATCGTCTCCAACTTCCTTCTTCCTACCCCTAAATTTGAGTGCTTTTTTGCCCCAAGAATTAAAAAGGCCTCTCCTTTTGTGAGTTTTCTTGGGAAGGAGTACAAGAGTACTTAGCTGGTTCTGCTGCCCTTTCTCCGGACTTCTGCTCCCACTACTGTCAAAAGACCCTTTACCCTCCCTGAGGAATCTGAAGGAAGAAGAAGAAAAATTGAACCTGCCCACATAAGGTCCATCCAAGACAGTGGTGGGAGAGGGTATTTTGGTAATTTTACTGTTGGACTCCATGAAAAGTCTGGGAGGAAGCTCCAAGCACTTTGTTTCAGTAGTGTTTTGAGAGTTTGGAAGTGCTATTAGAGCAGTGCATGGTCTGGGCTTTCCAGGCTCCTCCTCCCACTGAAATGGAACTGAAGCCAATGAACGCAGTGGGGGAGTTAGCATCCCTGAATGCTCAGGTGACTGAACCATGGCTGGTAATGGTTTGGAGAAGAGTGGAAGCTTTGGTATTGTGGCTTCTTGCTCTGCTCCTTTACCCAGAAAAGCCATTCTTGTTTGTTTGTAAAGCGGTGGTGGTGGCTGGTGGTGATGTGGTTGTGGGGGTATGTATGATGAGGATTATGGGCGTGGTTGGAGGAGATCGGAGTTTTTGACCTTTTACATAGGGAAGAAATAGAGAAATTAAAGGTTGGACGACTAGACTTTTTGTAGCCGTTGACAAGAAAAAAGGGCTTGTCATTTGTGCCTTGATCATTTTCCACCTTACCAAGTAGAAATAATCAATATCAATACAAATAATAGACGAATAAACGATACAATTTTTTATAAGTCGAGTTAACAATTATTACCATAAAAAAAAATCTACTAATACTAGACTGTTTATAATATAGTAAAGGGTAATTTGTGCAAATAGACCCTATCGTTTGCTAGTATTACAGAAATGGACCATATCGTTTCTAACTTAGCGATTTCAACTATAACATATGTTAATCCTTGCAAAAAGGACCTTATTATCTAAATTTATCAATTTTTTTATTAAAATGATCATTTTAACCTTATTTTCTTTTTTTTTTAAATATAATTCTTTTTAAAAGTATTTTACCCTCAATTTCAAGTAAAATATAAAGACAAAAATTTATATTTTGATGTACCTATATTCAACTGCTATCATAATTTTACCTACCCATGACATTTTGATTTTTCAGTTAATTGAAATATTTTTTAGAATCTCCTGTGAAAGCTCTGTCCTCTTCACCCCAGCGTGTGATGACCAATATAAACATCAACATGATACATTAATATAATACATTAATTAATTACTCCCCCCGTCCCACAAACATAAGCGATTAGTTAATTTCACACGAATTAAGAAATGACTATTAATATGGTTGGGACAATTAATTTTACATATTTCTTTTATTTATAACCTTCTTTATCATTAATATTAAACTGCATTGGTAGTTGATGCAGATGATTAATTAGGGATAAAACATAGAAACAAAAAAATTAAATGTATGCTCAATTTTGTAAGCGACCTATTTTTATAGGATGAACGAAAATGAAATGATGGACTATCTTTGTGAGACGAATGAGAGTAAAATATAACCTTTTGTCTTTATATTTTACTTCAAAATAAGAGTAAAATACTTTTAAAAAGAATTATATTTTAGAAAAAAGAAAATAAGGTTAAAATAGTCATTTTAACAAATAAATTGATAAATTTAGATAATAAGATCCACTTTGCAAGGATTACCATACGTTAGAGTTGAAATCACCAAATTAAAAACGATAAGGTCTATTTCCGTAATATTAGCAAATGATAGGGTCCATTGGCACAAATTACCCTATAGTAAAATATCATTTTTGTCTTCTTCTTTTCGCTGGGCAAATTTGATTTAAACAAAATGCACCTGCATTGGCACTACGATCATCCTGTAGCGTTGAGGAACAACGTTTATTGACGTAATGGGATATTACATATTGCAGTAAAAATAATCGTTTTTGCAATATTATTACCATAGAAAATTAAATGAATATTTGGAAATGCCAGTGATGCAATGAACTTGGTTTCATTCAGTCCCCGCTTATTTTCTTGTTCTCAAAGCGTTAATAAAGTCAATATTTATGCGCCAACCATATTATACCTAGCATTTGTTTTTCAATGCCTCGAGCCTTTGATGTCGGAAAGCATTCCATCGTATACATTTGTTGCGAATATAAAGCAATTTCCAGAACCTTTTTGTCTCCTATTTGGTCTCACAAGCCCGGTTTACCCTTTTTTTAATTTGTCGAACCAAATATGATATATAATATAATTTTTTTCCATTACTTTTTGAAGAGTCGTGCTAATAAAAAAAGAAAGTGAGCGAGAGAATCTCGACATTCAAAGGGAAAAATCTTTTTCAAGCAATCCTTTTGGCTTTTTCCCTTTCCCATTTTGCATTGGATCCTATGGTACGTAAGGAAACGTCAGTTCTTCACAGGAATCGATTTGGACGTTTGCCCGTTCTCTGTCTCTGACATTCTCCACTCTCCTCAGTTTGACAAGTATTTATACGAGTTACGCCAACAATTTAGCAGGCATTTATACCGGAGTTATAATATAACCTCATATTATGATATTATATGGTGTCATATGACTATGTGATATATATCAACAAACACTATATGCAAATCACAATTATATAATATGCACCGATACACGTCATATAGCCGTGTGGTGCCATATATATAATTTTATACTTTTTTTAATTTATACACTCATAAAACGGTAGTGTGATATCATATCAGTATATAATTACATTATCTTCAAATCACATCAACTCAAATACCATATCACATCATTCTTCTAGTGCTGCAATGGTATTAAAATCTTGTACTTGGATATTTTCACTCATATATTGCTGAGTATTTCTAATGCACAGAAAAAACCTAGAGGGAAAATACCAAAAGTGAAAAATTAAGGAAAATCAAAGGGGAGAATCTTATATAGAGGGTGAATTTTATTTTTAAAACCCCGGGGGGGGGGGAGCATTTGGCCCCTCTTTTACATTATTCCCTTAAAAAGATCATTATTCCCCTCCATTCCACCTAAGATTATTTGGTTCTAGGGTAAAAAACTTAAAAGTAAAACTATTCGCCTTCACATTATTTGATGAAAGTTGAACAAAAGTGACCCCCACATTAGGATGGGAATGCTCGTAGTACATTCATATAAGTGATATGACTACATATATACATGCATGTCATATAGATATATACAATCACATATCGTGCATGCATGTAACCACATCACCTTATGGTTGGCACCTATATGAGCAATTGTCTATATGAATACTAGAAATTTTTTATGACGTGTGAATCGTCTGACACCTCACTCATTTCTATATCAACATAATTAATTAAATCGAATTCTCTAATTTAAAATGGAATGAATTTGCTAAGATTGCTTCAAGTTATGAAAAGTCTCTAAACGCCACAAGAAGTGCATTGGCAGTGAAAATCGCAATGCAAATTGCCCCGTTCACTCGTGTTGGAGGTCCAAATGCCATGAAACAGCGGCATTATGTTCAATTTTTTTCACTAATGTTTAAACTCTGCCAAACTATATATATATATATATATATATATGAACAGCGAATGAACTAATATGATGTTCACCTTGTTCATAATATTCATTTTTTATTGCAAAATGTTTCTTTACCTTAGTTGTTGAGTGACTTGAAGTGTACAAATATGATTTTCTAACTCATAAAATGTTTAACATTGTCTTTTTAATTTACACGCAGCGAGTCGCCTAACAAGTGTGATTAGCATTGTTTTGTAGTGGTTAGATGTTCGTGTTTCGGACGGGAGGTTTCAAATTCAAATCACATATATCTTTCCCCTAATTTTTCTCTTCTCCCCTGCATACCTCATGCATTGAAAAAAACAACCAACAAGTAAGCGGCTAAAGAAAAGTATATTTACTTTTACTTGTAACAATTTGATATAAGGCTCTCTTAAAATACTCTCTCTCCACCGGGTAATTGGGATTGTTTTGAAAAAATTCTAAAGAGAAGTGACTTCTCCTCTTAACAAGATGTCTCACATACATGGCCCCTTATTACCAACAACAGGTCAATAGGTAGGAAACATAGGACTATGTGTGTATAACCTCTAAGATAGAGGCCATTTATCTATAGAAGGACCTATCACTTTGACGCCGGTTTTTGTTTTGGCTTAAACAGTCGGGGTTTGCTTTGGAGTAAGAGCCCTTGATGGTGGGTAGTACCTGGCAATAATTATCCTATTGGATTAGATAAAATGACAATGATTAACGAAATATGGCCAATGAAAAAATCACCGAGGGGGTCCCCTTCCTATCAAAAGTTAATGATAACGAAATATTGCCAATGAAAAAATCACCCGGGGCCCCCTTCCTATCAAAAGTTAATGATAATTGACTCTGAGTTTAACTATATTATTATTACTAACAAATCAATTGTTGAAAAGACTATTTTTTTTTTCAAGGAGAAAAGAGCTGATAGTAGTATGACATCTTAAATGATTAATCTTACAAATTCATCAATTTAACTTTTTCTTGGAACCATTAGAATGAAGTATGGTGGGGAGACAAACACGAGACCTCAAAAGACATTAGATATACTCCTCCGGCTCATAAAGATACTCTCATATTAATTTTCACATAAATTATAGAATTTATGAACATTTTTTTAATATGCACATTCATTTAATGATTATTCTACTTTATTAGTTCTTACTATACTTTCAGTCGTGCGTTGCACGAGTAATATAAAACAAATTATATGTGATGATTGATATGTAAGATTGAAAAACGTATGACTATAAGTATTTGTCGACCGCAATACTTTGCTATGTTGTTACTTGTTGTATCAAACTGGATATGAAATATAATTACGTGAACTCATAAAATAAAGTATTCTATTTTACTTAGTGGCTATATTATAATAGAAATTTTATAAACTTTAAAATGTTAATTATAAAGTATTTATCCGAAACTATTTTATCATTTTATTGAGTGAAATATTTCGAAATATTTAAATAAAGTCTGCATGATAATAATAAAACATTATTAAATGATTACAAAATAAGTAACGAAATAACCATTTGGTATAAATCAGTTCAACTTTTTAAGGAAAGTTTTCAAAATAAGCGGTTATAATAAGATGGTGAATGCACTTATCTATACTAAAACTAATTCTGTCTGACAAATTATAGGATTATTGATAATATGCAAGAATTACCTAAATTATGTCCAAACTTTATCGGATAAAAATTAGTTTAATAAAATAGTAAACTAATTCTTACATACATTATCTCCAACATTTATCTGATAAAAAAACAATTTAATAAAATAATAAACTAATAAGATGTAACACGAGTAGACCGCAAAAGCAAAAAAAAATGGTTAAAAAAGTAAACTATTATATAAATAACACCCCATTGATTTCGTTTTAGAATCCAAATACTTTTAATGAATACTCCCTCCGTCTAACAAAGATATTCTCCTTCCATTTTTTACATAGAATAAGAAAAACATCATCCATTGATTAACAATTTTAAATGTCAATTATCATAAAACCAGAATCTTGTCTTTAAGGTAGTAGAAGAGAAGGAAAAATTGAAATCAGAATAACTAAATCTAATCAAATCAATTTAAATCGGTAATATCAACCGCAATAATTACCGCAACGAACTTTGAAAGTCTAAAATATCCTCCCAAAATACAGTTTTAGAAGGAAATTTACAGTGCAATTGTACCGCATGCTACTTTTCTTATATATATATATATATATATATTTGGTAATATCAATACACATTAAGTATGTGTAGATAAGAAAATTTAAAGATTAGGTAATAAAAGTGGACTATAATTTGAGACAAATAAAAAAAGAAATTGGGACTATTTTAATGTGACAAAAGAAGTTTATAATTTTGAGAAGAATAATGTTATTCTCACCATGCGCATTATTGTTACTCTTTTCTTTTCTTTTCTTTTCTTTTTTTTTTTTTTGCCTCTTTTTGCAATTCGATAACGTGGTAAATTCAATTAAATGTAGAAAAATGTGATTAATTTAATGACACTTAAAAAATAGCATTATTCTTTGAGAAAACAAATGAAACTTGATTATGAGTTCATATATATAGATTTTTTTACTTCGTCAAATTGCAGTATCAAACACGCCTTTAGGACTGGGAGAAACAAATCTATTAGGTATTTGCTACCTAATAGACCTGGAGCGATGATGGTGGTTGGATTGAATTAATTCCATAGGTGAAAGCCTTTGATTGGAAAACGTTAATGTGTCAAAAGCATCCAAATCGATATTAGACCAAGAGCGTAGTGTCAAATTATAGTAACTTATTTGTAGTTGCTCTTTAGACTTACCCAATTTTAACTTATTGGCTTTGGTTGGCAACTAAATAATATGATTAATCATTACCTTTCTCAAACGTTTGGAATGGCTGCATGATTTTGGAAGGATTACATGCATTGATCTTTTCCTTTGGCTGACTTTCCATGATCGCTGTTTTTCAATATCATAAACCAAGGGTTTTTTGATTATTCCTGGACCCCCACCGAGACTTCTACTTTGTTATTTGTGCTTGAGAAAAACAGTGCCATAAAACGTCCATTTTGTTGGTTAATTATGTTGTCATTAGATGGGAAGGAGACTTGTTGTTGGTGACTATTGACACATTTGAGCTCTGATCAAGTCTTGTTTCCATCTTGGCCGGAGAAGAAGAAGACAACCATATTCATTAGCTTTCTTGTTTTTGATAGCTTTGGTGTAATTCTTGAATTGTAATTACTTTTCTTTTGATTTCTTGCAAGGGTATTACGTCCACAATTGGTGTCAAAGCCTTGTGCTTAATCTGGGAGCAAGGAATCAAAGGAATATGGCCGGAAAAATAAAGAAGGCAACCTGAAGTCACAAAACTTGAATCTGCAACTGGACTTTTGACCAACCTCCGGCGAGAATTCCTGTGATCTAAACGCACTGTTGGATTCAGCAAGTCGAGAGCTTTCACGGGCGGTAGCACGTGAGTTAGCCGGTGGTTCGGTGGAGGTCCGACAGTGGCGTGTGCAGTAAACGCACTGGAACTACAGAGAGACGTCCACGGCGCGTGAGTGTGCGTGAGGCGATATCTGGCGGTGCGGTTGGTGGTGGCGGACTCCTCTCGTCACAAGCTTTCTATTAGTACCTGGTTTGTTATTTTTCGAGGTCCACACAATGAGCATAAACGTGGATAGATTCTAGTCCGCACGAGGTATATCTTTAACCCTTTGTTTTTAATACTACCTTTTAGTTGGCCATTGTGTGGGGTGGTCATTAGGCTTGTGGGACTATCGTGGTTCGATAGTCATTGCTTGTGGTAGAGTTTGTTAGGGCTTATTAGATATTGATTGTGCTTTTGATATTGCAATTTGTGAATATTGCTGTGTTTTTTGTTGCTTTCAGAATACTTTGTAGTGTTGCTATTCTTGAATTTATCTACCTTTGTTTTGACTGGCTTTTAACCTTCCTTTGACCTGAGAACACGATTCTCACAAAATCCTGGGAGTTTAGTGTTTTTAGCGGGTCTTTTATTATTGTTCTATATTGTGTGTTAAGTGATTGTTTGGTTTTTGACATTAATTGCAATTCTTGTACTATTTGAAATGTCAATTCATTTTTCACTTGCACTGTTTGATGGTAAAAATGATTTTTCAATATGACAACAGAAAATGAAAGGGATTTTAGTGCAACAAAAAATTTCAAAAGCTAATGATAATTCTTTTGCTGACGATGTTAGTGCAGATAAAATTAACGAGACTGATGAAATTGTCTATTCTTCTATATTTTAAATTAAATCAACAGAAGAAACTTGCTTGGGTCAGTTGGTCGAATTTATGTAATGTAGAGAAATTAGGAGGGTTGGGGTTCCGGGATATCCAGCTTTTCAACCAGAGCTTATTGGCTAAACAGATATGGTTAGTTCATAACCCTGACTCTCCAGTCGGACGAATATTGAAGTGCAAATATTTTCCAGCAGTGACTATTCTTGAAGCGAGTGTTCTTAGCTTTGATGTAGTTTGATGAGGCGAAAGGAAATTATTGCGGAAGGGACACGCTGGAGGGTGGGAACTGGAGCGGGTATCCGAATTTGGGAGGATAATTGGCTCCCTGGCATGCATGGGTTTCGACCATTGACGCCAAGACAACCCGAGATTGAGCGCGTGCAAGATATTTTGTCTACTGAGGGACGGAGTAAGGAGCTAATTGCCGCTGTGTTCTGGCCTGTGGATCGTCACCGAATTTTGGACATCCCCATTGGTGATGTCAGCTGCTCGGACCTTCTAATTTGGCACCATACGGCAAACGGCGCCTTTTCGGTTAGGAGTGGGTATCATTTGGTCCAACAAAGTACCTCTCCAGTGAATGAGCAGGGTAGTGAGGGTGATAACTTCAATGGGGACTAATTTGGAAGCTCAATGTGGCGCCTAGAATTAAACACTTTGTCTGGCGTCTCATTAAGGAAGCTATTCCCACTAACCGGAACCTGGATCGACGACATATTGAAGCTTTTATACGCTGCCCTTGGTGCCGTGCTTTGGATACGGATCTGCACATTTTTATTCAATGTACTTGGGTCTCGACGCTATGGAGGGAAGTGGGTTTGTGGGATTTTCTGAAGGAAGTGGCGCGGTTTGGTAACGAGATGAATTTTGGAGCATGCCTTTGAAGCTTATTCCCCTCATTTACACAACGTAACCGAGAGCTCGCCAGTGTGACGGCTTGGACAGTTTGGAAGCAGCGAAATCAATTGCGAAATAGGGCAGCCATTTTGCTTTGAGAAATCAATTGGACAGTTTGACTCCATTTTTCTTTGCTTGGATTCATACCAAGAAGAACAGTCGCATTGTGGGGGGGGGGGAGGGGGGAAGCATGCGGTGGTGGGGAGAGGCTGCAGGTAAAATGGTTTAATGGAGAAGGCTAACAACAGGGTCTTACTCTACCCACGGATGCAGCCATACGGGTGGACGATCAAGTTTTTGGGCTGGGAGGCATTATTCCTTAAGAGGAAGGCGTGGTTAGAGTTGTCTTTGCAGTCAAAGGAACGGGTAAAGTGACACTGGAGATCAAGGGCTGAAGCCATGGCTATAAAGGAAGGAATGAAATTTGTGGTTGCAAAAGTGAAGACGGATGCCCTTCGGGTGGTGCAGCGACGGAATAGTTTGGATCGTTTCGCTCTAGCCTCCAGATTGTGTAATTCTTCAAGAGGTTCGTGATTTGCTTGTTGGTAGTAATTGTGGTTCTTGTGAACATATCTCAAGAGACGTTGCTCGCCCATGCCATTGATGCTTGAATATGTTACTCCATGTAGTTGTAATCTCTTCTTTGATATGAGGGTGCACTGAGGTTTGAATGAAAAGTACGGTAATTCCCATTCAGGAAAAAAAAGAAAAGAAAAGACACGCCTTTATGCGTTAAAAGGCATGTCGACCAAATTCCTATATGTATTAAAATCTGATATGAGAAAATGCCTTCTTGCACGCATGTCCAAAAGTTAATGTAGTATTGTAGATTTGTAGTTAACTACATATATTTACAAAATCCGATTGAATATTTCTAAGTTATCTCTTTTGTTATTGACTACCTTAAAGCTTATTTCAACTCTCATCAACTCTTTTGTAAGTTATCTTACACAAAAGAACGTCACTTGATACTCAATTTAAAAAGTAGTATAGTTGTTGTAGTAGTAGTAGTAGTAGTAATAATAATAATGATAGATAAATAAATAAATATCCCTTGTTGCCATTATGTAACTAACACTTTGCTACCATTACATGGATGCTTGCCCATCAATGAAAATCAAATATCTATGTGCACTTGTGCCCCCATGACACAGATTTATAATTGTAGTTTCAAAAAAAAAAAAAAAAGCAATACTCCTTTTCTCATAAGAAACGATAGAATAAATTTCTAGCACTCATATATGCAATTATTCGGCGTGCATACACGATGTCACGTTGTTATATAAGTGTCATGATAAAATTCATATCTTGCATAAACGCAATCACATGTGTGTTAGAGTGTGCACATATACAACCATATTGCTACATGGGTGTTGCACCCATATGGATGCTAAAAAATTTTCAAGAAGCAATGAGGATAGATTTTTTTTATTGAGAACAAGAAAATAAACATTACCACAAATACTAGTTATGTCAACTAAACAATCACCGTGAAAAATAAGTTTACATCATCATGGATTTAAAACCATTTTGATTCTCACGCCAGTCAAGTGAACTACGAAGCTTCAGGGGAAAAAAACGAAAGAATGAAAAATGGCCTTGTGACTCAAAAATCAGGGGAGTGAGCTTTTTTTTTTTTTTTTTAACAAAAAATTAGGTATGTGAATGTAACTCTTTGGAGTGTGACTGTGACTACTATAACTTAAATATGAAAGCTATGAACAAATTACAAATTCATACAATCCATAAACATCCTATTCCTATACATACCACATGTTGGCTTCAATATCAGCAGAAAATTAGACCACTAACCAACTCATACTATAAAGTATTAAAGCACTAAAATTGATGCTAGTAGTGAACTATACCAACAGAAGAAAATTTGAGTTTGACAATACTGAATGAGAATTGAAAATTCAAAATAGTGAAGGAAGATTGGCCGTCTGGACTCTAAGTTTTGTTGGACCATCTTTTCATTTGCCAGTTGGATTGGACCTCGAATTATTTGTTCTTGAATTTTACAAAATGGGGTGGGGTGAGTTTTTTTAGTTTTTTATTATTTTTAAACATTTTTAAAAAAAGTTTAAAATGTTTATGGGGGGTATAATCATCTTTTTATAAAAATTTGGCGGAATAGTAGAAATAGAGACGATTTGTGTGCATTTTTGAAAGGTTGGGGGCTGTGGTGTGTCTTAAAAAAGGTTGGGGACGATTTGCGAAATTAACCTTTAATAAAATAAAATAAAAATGAGCAAAAAAAAAAAAAAAAAAAAGGACAGCTTTTAACCGACCGTTTGCACACATCTTTACACACTAGCAAAATCTTCTAATCTCGTCAAAGAGCTGAAGTTTGGACATCTGGCGCAATATTCTTTTTCTCTTATTTGATTTACCCATTCTACAAATTTTCTTATTTGAAGATAATTTTTTGAAATGACAATCCTGGCAAAACTTATAATTTAAAACTTAAAAATCGACTGTCCACTGAAATTAAAAGGAAATGGCCAAATCAAATTAATTACAATGAGAAAAACACTAGTACCATATGATAATTCCTTATAATGCTAGTGAATGATGACTCTATTTTTAAAAGTAACCAGTAAAAAATAAAGTAGATAGTCTTTATTAGTGATATACGTTAACGGTCAGATTAACATAGGTCACACCTACAACATCAACTAGTACCACAAAGGAACAAATGAATAGTGTTCAAACCTTACGGCCCAATGTATGGTATTCGTTAGGTTATATGACAGACACCCATTGGATACATAAGGGACCTATCTTCTATGGTTTCTAATGGGTGCTTGTCACATAACCCATCAGACACCATTGACATCATAGAAAAACCACAAACCTTATTCTCAATTATAAATTCCATTAAATCTATTGATAAAAAAATAAAATTAACACGTGAGGTATACAAAAAAAAAAAGAAAAGAAAATAAAATAATATGAATGAATCAACCAAATAGCTGCCAATTTGACAATGGGATATGCTACAGTTCCTTGTTGAATCACTTGCTCGATTACTTGTTATTAAATAATTATTTAATACATTGACAAAAATACATTTACATTTAATTAAAATACATAGATAAAAAGACACTTACACCCCCATCAAGTCACCAAATAAGTAAATCCATAAAGAAGAGTAGTATTATCCTTTGACAATACAGTAGCATCAGGGTCAAGCTCAAATTTGGGTTCTTCCACCCAAAACCCAAACAGCGTGTGTATATAGAATAGAAATGGAGGAAAATCCAATTTTGTGAGTGAAAACGGGCAAATGGGAGATCGGAAATCTTACCCAATTTCACCTCAAATCTTAGCCCCACAAAAGTCGCACAAATCAATAATTCCATCATGTGTTTAATTTTAATGTCATAACCAAACGATTTTTAAATAGGAATCAAATAATTGAGTATTGTGAGAAGTGAGTACCATTTGCATGAGATAAAAAAGGAAAAGGAAAAAAAAAAAAGAAAATGACACACTATGAAACAATGCAAGGACAAAACGTTGTGCATAATTTTAAGAAAGAGCAAAATTTCTCGTAAATGGCTTCAAAATTCGTTCAGCCAATTTTCTCACTATAAGTTTATTTGAAAATGAGTTTTTCTCCTTTACATTGTTTAGATTATTAATATTTTTTTATCGTTTAAAAATATTTTCAATTCTATCCATACTGTATGTTTTGTGAATCAAAGAAAAAATTATTTCAATTAGTAATATTTAGTTATCTCTCTATATGAATGGTCACAAACCATGATACATTATATTTACATGTTTTCTTTTGTTATATTCTAAATGTTCAAAAATATTCTATACAAGCTTACAAAAATAAGACCCTGTCAATTACCCTACCAAATAAATAAATCTTTGAAATAGAACACGATCTTTCTTCATCATCTATATAACATTTTACCAACTTGTTTTCCCAAAAACAAAAAAAAATAACAAAAAAATGAAAAATCAAAATAAAACAAAAAAAGAAAAGAAAGAAAAAGAAAAAAGGGAAAAAAAAATCGTACCAACTTGTATTATTGAACCCTTGATTCTTAAATTCACTTCAAACTCTTGCACAAGATTAACCTTAATTTTAATTTAATGTCAGAATCCCACAATTATACCGATGATGATATGTTATACCAGAGAATTAGTTACAATATGTCGATATCTACAGAGAGTGTTAACTAATTATAGACACTTTAAAATATAAAAATGTTTTAAAAACAAAATTTACACTATACAAGAAAAATTCTATTTATTTATTTATTAACAATATGATCATTGTTTTTGTAAACCGTAAACGAAAACATAGACTAAATTAACGATATTTAAATGTTAACAGATAAAAGATATATTTTATTGAACTAATCATTCAACTTCACACATATATATATCGAACATGATCACCAATAAATAATAAATAACATTTCTCGTGCGAGAAGCCAAAATGTACCCAGAAAAAAAA